>VDFB02263362.1:154707-243439 GCA_007258455.2 Sequoia sempervirens
TGGTGGATAATGGATTCAGCAGAAGCAACAATGAGCCTGTACTATACATGAAGATCAACAAGCAAAGTCAATTTTTTGTTTATTTGTAGGTTGATGTTTTGATATTTACTGAAGAATTTTTGTAGATGTTTAAATCAACTATAAAAAAGGAATTTGAAATGACATATTTGGAATTAGTGAGATATTTTTTATGAATTAAAGTTGTACAAAATGATAAAGGGATTTTCATTGTCAAACTAAATATTCAAAAGATGTATTGAAGAGGTTTAGAATGATGAATTGCAATCCAGAATCTATTTGTGTAGCAATAGGTACAAAGCTCAGCAAAGAAGATAAAGTGTCCAATATTGATTCAATTACATTCAAAAGACTTGTTGGAAGTTTGATGTATCTCACAACAACCAAGCTAGATATTATGTATGGAGTTAGTTTGATATCTAGATTCATAGACTCACCCAAGGATTCATATTGGCAAGTTGGAAAAAGAATATTGAAGTATATTGTAGGGACTATAGAATATGGGATATTGTATTCCACAACAGATAAGCTTGAGTTGATTGGATATATAGATAGTGATTTTGCATGAAGCATAGGTGTTGGAAAGAGTACTTCAAGATATATATTTCACTTAAATGGAACATGAATAGTTGCATGGGCATCAAAGAAACAACTTATAGTGGCAATCTCTTCCGTAGAAGCAAAATATGTAGCAAATATATCAACAGCATGTCAATATGGATGCAAAGAGTTTTGATGGATTTAATGCATGATTAAAAGGAACCAACACCAATCTATTGTGATAATAAGTATGCAATTGCATCATCAAATAATGGTGTCTTTCATAAGATAAGTAAACACATTGATACAAGATATCATTTTATTTGAGAGTTGGTGAACAATGGAGAGATCATGAAGATCAAATGGCAGATATATCCACAAAAGCATAATTTGAGTATTTGAGAGAAAATTTCGATATTGTAAATATTAATGTAATTAGTGGTACAAATTAAAGGGGAGTGTTGGCATATGTAATTTCTCCCACCTCAATACTATTGTCACCAATATTAAATAAATGTAAGCACAATCATTAAATAAAATTAGAGATAAAAATAAGAATAAAAAATATTAAATATTTGTCATATTGATCTAAGATGTAAAATTGTCTTTTTAATTCAAAAATCGTCTAAAATAAGAAGCGTTTGTAATCTGTTTAGCAAGCAATAGAAATACAAATACTTTTGTGGTACAATAGTACAATAAATTTGGTCAATCTCATCTCTATCCACCTACAAATAAACAAAGAAAAAAATATTATAATACATATCACAGGATTAATAAACTAAATTAAATAAATTAAAACCCTAATTATACACCAGTTGTACGGTAGATGAGGAATCATTTGACTCTGAGCAATATGTCCGCCATTCGCACCATGATAAAGCAATGGCGAACTCTAATGTGACTCAGATAAACCTTTTTCTTTTGCTTTACTCCACCTCCTTATTTATTGCAACGGTCAGTTTGCATTTGACTGTCCTCGTCAATTTCGACGTCACAACTACTTGTCTCACTGAACGTATCCAATCCATTTGTCTCATAGCAAAAATGGGAATCGAAACCTTTTACCCTTCCAACAGGAATCCCCACTAATTTCCTCAGTCACTTTCTTCCTTTTTAAGGGGCGCTTACTGCCGTCTTGGGCCCACAAATAAGAGGATAGCTCTGGACTTTCTCACTCATGCGCATGGAAGACATCACCTTATTAGAAAATCCCCTGTAATCGCTCATGAGTGAGCCTTAAGACAAATGATAATAGGTATACACACTTAACGTGCAATAGATACAAGGAAGACTATTGGTGGTCTACGATCACTATAGAAAGAGGTGGTCATATATGAGTTAAAAGAGTTGAGCTTAGTCTTATTGAATGATTTCGGTCTGAGCAACATACTTTCTAAGATTTGATTTGTTTAGGTGGTTTATTTGAAATAACACTAATGGGTGGGTCCTATAGGAGAAGCTAGTGTGATTTCAAATCGGCCACCTGAACAAGTCAAAGCTTATGGTACGTTGTTTAAGCTTGCCCCATTGAATACTTATAGTGGTGGGTTTATGAGGACTCAAGCAAAAGGTGGTTTGCATGTGAGTTCTAGGAATTAGCTTAGCTTTCTTGAATGATTATATCCACCTACTTAATAAGAATAATGAATTGCTTTTATTTTAAAATATGTAAGTCAAGGCTAGAAGTATTGAGTTCAAATTAGTATTATTTTATTATCAATCATCTATTGTTATCTCTTTTCTTGTGTTGAGGCTTATGTATAAGATGGTCAAAAAGTGATCATTACCCCAAATCATCTTCTCACTAAACATGTGATCACATGCAAAGTGATATGTGGTTCATGCATTAAAAACTATATCATATATTTTGCTAGGTGTCACTAATAATGCAGTTGTTGGTGGGTTTGAGTGATCAACCCCTTTATATTTAATGATAACACTTGCATTTTCTTTTGTTGATTCTCTTGTGAATTTCAATTATGTGCTTGACTACTATGACTTTATGCTTCAATACTAACCTTGACCAATGGTGAAACCCTTAGTTGATATGTTCTAACCATATCATAAAATTGAGAAACATTTCTTCTAGCAATACTCATTTTCTTGCTCCAAGAAATCATGCTTCTAAGGTTAAGACTTTTGACCTATGATAGCTAGTAAGTCTCGAATAAAAAAATGCATCAATTATGTGATGCCTTGGGGATGTTACTACAAATATTTTCAAGATCAATGAAATACTTGTCCAATTTAACATTATCATCTCCAAAACCATGGTGGGTCACATTTAACTCAATTCCCTCAACTTCTAGTTCCTCACACTTAGATATAACATGTTTCTTGTTGTTCCCTTAATTTGTTTTCTTTAAAGGCTTCGAGTTACTTTTCCAAGAATTATTATTCTTGTTATAAAAGGGTCACATAGTTATTTCAAGGAGTAGAGAAGTTAAATTATCCATTTTAGATACTCCTCTTCATTTTCCTTCATTTATGATTTCTCAACTAATAGAAGTTATGGATTTGTCTTTGTTTGAATGATCTAACATGAAACTAATAGATGAAAGGTACTCTTCATCAACAACCTTAATGGATATTTGTAATTTATTTAAAACTTTTACCCCCTCTTCCTTTTCTCCTTTACCAAAACTACAAGGAACTCTTTAAATTCAATCTCTTTCACACTTGGATTAGCAAAGTGGCTACCATATAAAATTATAGTAGCTCCTCTAGTTATTTCTTAAAGCTTATGTCCACTAATAATTTTGTTGTTTCTAATTTTGGTTGTGTTTCTTGTACCCTCCAAATTGCATCATCAAAAATATATTTGATGGAATAGCTAATTTTGGTGGTCATAATGTCTTGCTCATGTTGCTAAAATGTTATCTTTTATATCTTATGATTCTTAAATTTTTACTATTGATGGTCAATAGTTTCATGCTCATTTGATAACATGTCTAGAACCAACCAAATACACTATCATATTAGTCTTATCTTAGGGAAAATCTAAGAGAGAAACTCAAGACACCTGATGAAATTTCAAATTACATAGTGACACATTTGTCAACTCTTCCTTGAGAAACAAAGTTGTCTTGTCATCAACAATGAGAGATGGAATTGAATGTTGAGTCACTCAAAGAAAAGGATAGCCTAAATATTTGGCATTGTCCTTATAAGGAATTCAAGTGACACCCCTTATGTCATCATTATTTAAGCAGTAAAGAGTATTACAAAAGTGAATAAATCCTAATTGAGTCTCATTGACAATTCCTTTGTAATGACCAAAATTGAATACCCTACACTTTTGTCATTGCAAATTATCCTCATACAAATGTTCATTCCTATAGCATTTTTATAGGGCTCATTAAATATGTACTCATCCTTTTCCCTAATGCAAGTGCCAATATTGTTGGTGTGTGTAGACACTTAAATAAACCTGATTGATATTATGCATCTGATTCTGATTAATTAACACCATTTCTCCCTAAATCACTTTGGACTAACCAATTAGTTAAATAATCAACATTATTTAGTTAAATTTATCAATTTCTACTATTAATCAAATAATTAAATTTACTAGATTGAGTCACCTTTCTTCTGACTAATGTTCATCATATTTAATTAAATCAAATCATTTAATTGAATCCCCCCAACTCCTCTCATTTGATTAAATGAATCAAACTATTTAAATCAAATGTCATAAATCCCTTAACCCACTCAAGTTGATTAATTCTGAATTAATTAACTTTAAATCACTTTCTAATTATCATTAACAAATCTGAAGCTTTTAACTTCTCAAGAGTTAAATCAACCCATGGTCAACTAACTAGGTTGCACATGAAATTCATTTCTTTTAACTATCTAATTTCTCTATTTATCCTCACAAAGGCATATTCCTAAGAATATTCCTCCCAACTACCTCCTAATTCAATTTCCCTCCAAAGGTTTTAAATAACCTCTTGCATATTCATTAATTCCTCTTACAAATCATTTACTTCTTACATCCTCTCACATCCTCAACCATATTCATTTACTTCTTCTTACAACCTTTCAAATCCTCAACCATTCTCATTTATTCCTCTTACATCTCCTTTACACATTCGCCAAAATGTGCTCCATCCTCATCCAATAGAATTGTAACAAGTGTCACATTCCTATTGACTCCCTTTTTATCTCACATTCACCAATTTCTCTCATTCTTCAACTCTTGATTCCTATAAATAGAGGCTTCTTCTACACACTATGGATCCACAACTTGAAGCATTCTTACTATAGGAATTTTTACTCATAGCATTCACCATTTTTCATCACTTTAGCTTGTTTATGTTAGCATTTTGCATCAAGTCTTACACTTTGGATCAACTACATCATTGGAGCTTATCAAAGGGATTGGGAAATGGATTCTTTCCACATCAAAGGAGCACCAATCGCCCTCTGAGATGAAGGTTTAGTTGTTTGAATTTGATTTCATGTTATTTTTAGTTTGTTTATGCTCTCATTTTCATGTTTTCATCTTCATTTAGCTAAGAATATCATGGGGAATGCTAGATTTGAGTTTCTAACATGATTAAGTATTGTTTGTTGGTCTTGTCTTAGCTAATTGTGCAAATTTGGTGTTCAGTGCGTGAAAAGGGTTCTTCCCTAATTGGTTTCCTTCTAGGACCTATTCACACCTAGTTCTTAAGTTTACTTAGGTCACTTTTAGGGTATACATAGGATTATTATCTCTTTATAGTCTCATAGCATATGATTATGATACTTTTCTTAATCCTATGTCTTTCTTGGTCTCACCTTGCATGTATAAGCAAGGATTCTCTTATACATTATGTATCTTGAACATCTTGTGAATATTACATTCATGCTTGTATTCTTTATTGGTATAATAAAATCTTTTATTGCTTCTCTTTTGTGTGTAGAATGTTATTTGGTGTTGTATATTTGTTGATCTTGGTTGGTGAATTCAAGATGATATCAGAGCTTTGAATTTGATAAGTCCCTTCTTGATCTTAGAGAGTTTCTACCATCAACTTTTTTTTGGAGCATCGTAGACTAGATCTAACCCCACAATTGAGTTTAAAAGGGTTAAATCTATATGGAGATAGTAAATACAATATACTTTCATGACTATCAAATATAGTATTTTTTTAGACCCCCCTACCCCATCTAGGGTCACCTACATTGTTAGATCTTATGTTGGCATCATCAAGTTTTATGAGGGTATCTATTTTATCTAAAACATGGGAAAAAGAGAGGTTCACCAAAATGAATTAACAAAATGATTAACCTAATTTCCACTTCTACTTCATTCAATATGAGTGAAATGATGTGTAAACGAGAATCAAAAATCAAACATAACTGATATAGCAATCAAAAGGAAGGTTTTAACAGAGTCAAATGTTGTGTACCTATTGCAAAAAGTGATTTTTTGGGCTTCACTAAGGACTCATCCGCCCTATGGCGAATGGGTCCTGACTAGGGCTTAGGAAAAATGGTTTCTAGGTTTTGTTCTTCAATGTCTACACTCCCAGATCCTAGTCGAAGATTGTGAAAAAGCCATAAATAAATCCTATAGCTCAATTTTTTGTGATTTGACAACTTTCTTAGTAACTTTGACAACTTTTGCAATCTTTCTCTCCAAATGATCTTCAACCTAAAACTTGCAATCACACATCAAAGGAGAGAAAATTTTGTTTGTTAGGGAATAGGGGTTTGCCTCAGTCAAACCCGGTTTTGGTAATTAAACCTTGTAATGAAACAATGCATAAAGGAATGATGAATGATCAACAATGTCATGACTCGCCACACCTTAAGTGAAACCTTGGAATGTAGATATGCAAATTAGCATGAAGTGGCCTCAATGAATTGAGATCTTGATCATGAACCTTGATATGAAATAATGCTTGAATTGGATCTTGAATGCTACATCAACACATTAGCTCAACAACATGCATGATGCATTATGCCTTTGACATGATGAAATGATTCTTGATTGCTGCAATATTCCATCAATAATCTACCCTTGAATGCCTTATAAATTCTCTTGAATGCTCAATCAATGCTCTTGTGAAAGTACTCCTGATTGCTCATAATGTTATAGTTTAAAACGTAGTGAAATTATCTTGTATTTATACTCATCTTACCATTAATTCCCAAAATTCAAATATCACCAGCCAACATCATATCTTGGATTTCAAATCATTAAAATACTACCAAAAACATATTTCAAAGAGGGGACCTCCTAACTCACTTAGCTAGGATACACTTCGAGAAATGTGAAAGATCATGTGAAAATAGGGTCCTAGGACCGAGTACCTAGTGAATGGGTCCTAGGTCACTAATCTAGGACACACACCTTCAAAAATTAAGAATTGTAAAATGGCATTTAAGAATGTTGGGTTTTATCTCTTGGAATTTAGAATTAATTAGGCTTGGATTTGAGTTGGGCCAATTAACCTCAATTAATTAATAAAGACCTAGATTAGTGTGAAAGTGTAAAGATACAATTTACAACACCCTAATTAAGGCACACTTAAGTCCATTTAGTTTAAAAGGGCCCTAAACTTAATGTGAATATGAGAAACATATTACAACACTAAATTAAGGCAACATTAGGTTCATTTTAATTTATTAATTATTCCCAAAATAAGGAAAAAGGGATACTTTTTTCATTACTACATTTTCCCCCCACTTTAGTGAGAGTATGACCCCATGTCAAACTCACACTAAAGTAGACATTTAAGAGAATTATGTATGCAGCAATGACAAAGATACATAATCATACAACATCAAAGACCAAGAAGATCAAGCCTAAATTGTCCAACTCAATGTGGAACACATCTAAGCCATCGGTTTTTTTTTAAGGCACTCACTCTAGGGTAGTGAAACCTTAGGCCATCCACTAGGTGATTCTTCCCCTAAGAAGGTGGCTTAGTGAGAAAGTCATGCCTCTATGTTGGCTCTCACTGTACTTACCATACCAAAGCTATCCCTCTGATAAATTTGATAGGGCGCCACTCACATTCCTGTTTCATGCTTAACAAGCTATGTTATGCTAAGAACCTATGCACATGGCAAGGCTCCATAGGCAAGCAAGGTGTGTTATGCTAGGTGGCCTTGAATTAGGGTTTTAAGCTTCACAAGGTCAGCAAGTTGTATTATGCCAAACACTTATGAACATTATGTATATAGTATTTTTTTCAAGGGGATCTTGCTTTGTTCATGTAAGGTATTCTTCTTATGGAACATTATGGCAAATGTCTCCAAGAGAGGACAAATCAAGAGTAAAATATTCACAACTTAGGGAATGTAGTGTGTTGCATCACCACTAAGAGGAAAGTCATATAGTAAGAAATATCGCACCCTTGGATGATATCAAACCAAATGACACCACCAAGAAAAGGATGTAGATCACAAGAAAAAGGAAAATCACACCATGAAACGGTTATGTGCATGATCATCATAGAAAAAATAGGCCCTTAAGTGGCAAAAAATTCAGAAAAATCAGAGTTAGGCAACTTGACGTAAAAATTTCAATAAGTTATCTATATTATTTCAAAAATATGTAACAATAGAATCTATAGCAAATTGAATCTAGTTTCTAAACTACTAGGTTTGTTTAAAAATAAAATCTATTTGGTGAAATTTGAAATTTCAATGTAGTAGTACTTAAATTTGGGGCAAAAATAAGAATGGAATTAATGCAGTAAGGCCACCTAGCCACAATAAAAATGATAATATTTTTTATAAGATTTTAGATATAGTAGAGGGACTCATGTAATGATGTGATGTGATATTTTTTGTATTTTTTCCATGTAAATAATTAATTATAATTTTTAATACAACTTTTAAAATATAAAAATACGATATGTCGACCACCTTAGCAGTCAAAACTTCGCGAAATTTTAATTTTTCTTTTTTTAATCCTATGGTATGCAAATCCTTAGAATGCTTGACTTTACATATTCCCGATTAAAAATGCTTGATATTTTTTTGAAAGCTATATATATATGTTTTTCAATCCCGACTTATCAATTAGGACTTTAGTCATAATTTTGAATAGAAAATGAATAATAATTACTTATTAAATTCAAAATTGAAAGCATAATTTATATATTGTTGGAAAGTTGAGAATCTCTTTAAAACCCTTTTAAGTTTCATCAATTTTTGGGTTAAAAAATTCGTCAACCATTACCCATCATATTGCCACTTTTGGCCCATCATGATCCTGCACATACCCAAACGTACAAAATGTTGAAGATATTATCGTCTTATGCACTTTGGGAGTTGCTAACACCATTGTTGTGAGAAATTGCTTTAAAATAGCCAATATTCAATCCTAAGAAATGAGAGCTTTACTCGGAAATCCCTATGCCAAGTCATATGTTTCCAAAATAAAGCTACATGTCACAGAAAAGGAGGGAGGGGTTTCCCCCAAAAATACATAAGGGATATATGGATTCAAGGTCATTATATCTTTGCTACAATGTTGTTTAAGAGCTTGGAAACATCATCATTCCCCAAATACTCGTAGAACTAGAAGAATGACACATAGAGAGCAAAAAAAAAGAAAAAGCCTTTCGAGTCAACATGGAAGAGACCTAAATGTCACAATGCCTTACGTCATCCCCGAAAGGAAAATAGAAGACAAGTGAAAAAGGACAATTTTTTTACAACATAGAGAAGAATGTAGATACATATAGAAGAATGCACAAAAAGAGAGATACATAAAACGAAAGAGAACGAGGAGATCACATTACGCACATGTAATCACATAAAGAAACATGAAAATAAAATAATGCAAAAGACTAGTAAGGTACATGTGATTCAACCTATAACAGGTCATTGGCATCCCAATCTTGATCAGTACATAGGAAAATCAAACAACTAGCCAAAGGGACAATAGCAAGTGTTGAACTAGGGGAAGCACCAAGTTCAATACTCCTTTTAGGAGATTTGTCATTTAAGCTCATAGAAGAGGAAAATAATGAATTCAACTCGTTATGCACTTGTTCCTCAATCTTTACAATATCAATTGATGTCATTGTAGACATCCAAATTTGGACACTTAATTTATCCAAATTTATCACTTTTCGTCTAAACATCCTCTTATCCGAGTTAATTAAGTAATATTACTATTATTTAATTAATATCTTTAATTCTGCTAAATCCCTAAGGTATTTAATTAATAATTAAATACCTTACCCTCCTAACCCTCATGCTGCATCAAATAAATTAAATAAATGTGCATTTATTTGAATTCCTCACATCATCATTTTCATCTAATCTAATCCATTTCTAATCTCTTCATTAAGGATGTACTTTTTTATACCACAATCATGATTGGGATAATAAATCTCAACTTTTGCAAGTTGGCTTTTAATCCTAATTAGCCCCTAATTATCCTCTAATTACTGATTAATTAAGCCTAATCATTCTCCAAGAAATTTTTAATTCCTTTTTATTCTTCCTAGATTCCCCTCTTTTATATGTGAATTTTTAATTTACATTCCATCCTTCCAAGGCTTCTAGAACCTTGGACTTGTCATAATCTCCACATGTGACCAACCTTGGACTTGTCACAATCTCCACATGTGACCAAGTCCCACCTTTTTGAAGCCCATCTTTTATCTTTTAGACTTTCCTAGGAATGTGAATTTTTAATTCACACTTATTTCCCCAACCACCTTTCCTTTTCCCATGTAGATTTTGAGGAATTTCCAAAAATTCCTCAAGTGTCTCTTTCACTCCCACTTAGGACAAAGAAATCCTTTTGTGGAAATCTTCTCACTCCCAAGGTACTTGTCCTTCCTCCACCTCATGTACCTTTTTGACACATCACTTACACCTCATATCCCCTTAGCCACTTCACCCTCCACATGTCAAGATGTGAGGGCTTGTGGGTTCTCAACCCACCATAGCCCTTCATCTTGACCTTGTTGGAGCAATCTTGACCGTTGAATTCTCTAGAGAATTCAAATTCTCCTATAAATACCCCCTCCTCAAGGGCATTTTGAACACTTTCATTGGGAGCACCCTTATGCTGCCAATTTGTCTTCTCAACACTTTGCATTCTCATAACTACATGCTGGAAATTTGAATCCTCAATCATCTACCATCATCTAGCTATCTTTTTAATCATTTGCATCTCCAATCTTGCATTTAGACATTCAAGCAATCATCTAAGGAGCACACAACCAATTCTAAACAAGGGCCAATCAAGGAGAAATCAACAGCAAGGAAGGTGAAATCGTTTGTGTCTTATTTTGTCCATTTTCCTTCTTGTTTTATCATTCCTTTGGCTAATCTTGAGGTGTCCTTGGTATTTTATCACTTGCATTTTAAGTTATTTTGCACATTTAGAGTAGGATAGATATCAAGGTATCACATTTCTACATTTTAAGTTGTTGGTCCTGAACGCATCTCCCCATCACATATACCCCATCATTCCATCCATACCCTTCACAGCATCCCATCCATTATTCCATGTATCTCCCCTCTCAAATCCCCCTAATTCATCCTCTTGCATAATCCATTTATCCTCATAAGGTTGTACCAACATCCAATAGTCAGTTCGAACATGGGCTCTTACTACCTCGTATAGAACTTGATGCTTGAGTCCTTCATCCATATCCTTATCATGTATCTTCTAAATTCCCTTATCCACATCCCTATCCTTATCCATTTTCATCCCCCTACTATGCAAAAAAAAAATCAAAAATAAATAAAAATAAATAAATAGTAAAGAGAAATAATCCATCCAATAATTTGAAAACTTGGCAAACAAAGCGGATAAGTACCATCAATGAAAACACAGCAAATAAGTCATCGTAAATCCCCCATCTCCACTTAGGGGCAACTTCTAATATACATTCCCTCCATACATTATCGCGCCAACTATACTTACATCTTCCACGTATCCATCCTCTTCATAAATCCCCCATCCACCTATCTTCCGCATCCTACCATCATATCATTTGTCCCATCCCTCCATCCTTCTTGTGATCTTGATCAAAATAGGGGCACCTATCTATGCATGCTTTGGACACCTCTTGGTATACATTCCCTTCATCCATGATCTGTTGTATTCCTTGGTCACCCATCGTATACTCCTCTAGTTCTCTCTTTTTCCCATCCACTCGTCTTCCATCCCTCATGCCTCATCATATATGACATATCTAGAGTGGGGACATCTACTTCCTTTGTGACATAGTCCTTGGAGACATCCATCTATCCTAGCATCCCTTTCATCTCCCAATCCTTATGTCCCTATCCATCTATCATATCATCCCTCCCATCTCCCCATCCTTATCTTCGTATCCATCTATCCTAGCATCCATTTCATCTCCCAATCCTTATATTCCCATCCATCCAAACAATCCCTCTCATCCCCCATCCCTATCCTATATCTTTCTCCAATCTTCCATCTTTATTCTCATCCCATCTCATCCCATCTCACAATCCCTTGTCATTGGTATCTGGCTATAGGCCTCCCCCCATGCAACCCAATGCCATTTATCTCATCGTCATCACCCCTGCTTCTCTTGCACATCTTTCCAATCCCCTATCACTTTTCATCACTCATCTATCTATCCTATCATCCTCCCAAGTCATTTTAATGCGTTGATAACTATCCCCGCCCTGAGATTTATGTGATCGTCATCATCTTATCCAATCCAATCGGTCTATCCTATCTTGTCATATTGGTCCCATCTTTTTATCCACTTGTCCTATCATCATCCATCATCCTTTGTCCATTGTTTTCCTTTGGTCTTGTGGGAGCTCGACACAAACTTTCACGTAGGCAAGGTCGATCATTTAGTCTGCCCGGGGTTCCATCATCGATCTTCATTGTCCACTTTACTCCTCTTCTTCTATAACCGGTCTTTCTTTTTGTCATCCTATCTTTACCATCATCAAGGTCTCCATCTTGGTGGAGTCATCACCTTCCTTTGAACTACGAGGGCTCTGCGCTTTCATGTAGGCAAGGCTAATCTTTGATCGGCCCCCGAGCCCCTAGGTCCTTAGGGTGTGTCAGTCCCATGTCTTGTCTTCCTTGTGTCATGCCATCAAGCTATGCCCTTATCTAGCTGGTTCTTAACAAACAAGATCCACTTGTATCAACAAATCCAATCAGTTTTGAATATCCTACGTCATATCGATCTTTTAGCTTAGTATCCATCATCGGTCTCAACAGGATGCATCCTTCCTAACAAACCTCATCAATCCCATCCATCCCCTTGATGCTATGGCAAAGGACATTTGAAATTGATTGCGATCTTTTGATGCTTTTGGCTTTTGTTTATCATTTGAGCTCCCTATCATCACTTGTCAAGGCCGCCATGATCTGTCATATTATGGTGTGTTTTGATTGGTCAACATAGGGGCATATCTTGATCTTTTTATATCTCTTTTTGTCCTCTTGGTTGTCCCACGTAGTACCCACCAAGATCCCCGAGGTCTTGTGTTATGCTGGGGCATCCTTTTGTGCTTATGGTTATCTCAATACCTGGCCCGACCAAGGTCTTTATGACCTCGGGGTGTTGGGATAGCCTTCTTGTCTGTTGTGTTTATTTCATGCATTAGACACTATTACGCCTTGGTTCCACATACCCTGGCACTTGGTGTCTTATGCTATAGCAAAAATCAGTGCTCTGAAGATGGCAAATTGCATTAGGATTGCATTTCATTCTCCATTCCATCATTTTTCATATATCCCCCATCCTCTTACATATCACAATCCCCCCATCCATTGATCCTTCATCCTTATCTCACATTTCTATCCAACCACCAGAATCATCTAATCATATCCTTGGTCTTGTTCTCAGTCTTGTTACCAGCCTTGACCCATCATCATCATCATCATCCATCCCTTTGGTGTTGTTTGGGATGTATCCTTCCCTCATCAACAACACTTTCATCATCATCATTGGGAGGTATTCTTCCCTATCCCTTTGGTGTTGTTTTGGGATGTATCCTTCCCTCATCAACAACACTTTCATCATCATCATCGGGAGGTATTCTTCCCTATCCTTTAATGGTGTTTTGGGATGTATCCTTCCCTCATCAATACCACTCAGTGGGATGTATCCTTCCCTATCCTCGTGTTGTTTTGAGATCCTTCATTCCCTCATTGACAACACTCCATCCATCACCAACCCATTTTGGCTTATACCTTGACTGGGGCAACATCACCTTTTGAAATCCATTTATGCTTCATCCATTTACATATCACTTACTCTCTTACCCATCCCCTCATCATCTATTTCGAGAGCACACACGTGTTCTCTTCAACCCGCATGTCCTCTCAAGGGGGCATCCTTCATCCCTAATTTTCATCATTTTCTTTTTCCCTTCCTAGTCACTCCTTTGGATGACTGGGGCATCTTCAATTAACCATCTTCTTCTGGTTCTATATTTTAATATTCTTTGAAATGATGCTTATTAACACCATCTCAAGAGGGGGCAATCTTGGGCATGAAATTGGACATAATTTATCCAAATTTATCACTTTTTCATCTAAACATCCTCTTATCCAATTAATTAGTAATATTACTGTGTTTAATTAATGTCTTTAGTCACTAAATCTAAAATTATTTTAATTAATAATTAAATACCTTACCCTCATAATCTTATTTTCATCAAATGAATTAAATAAATATTATATTTATTTAATTCCTCACATGTCATTTTTCATCTAATCCTAATCCCTCTCCTAATCTCATCATTAAGGATGTGCACATGCCTAATCCTTGATTAGGATGTGTCACATCCTCCAACTTTTACAAGTTGGCTTCTAATCCTCATTTATCTTCTAATTACTGATTAATTAAGCCTAATCATTCCCTAAGGAATTTTTTAATTCCTTTTTATTTATCCTGATTCCCCTCCTTTATATGAATTTTAATTCATTTCCATCCTTCAAGCTTCTAGAGACCTTGGACTTGTCTAATCTCCATGTATTCCAACTTGGACTTGTCCACAATCCATGTGATAGTCCCACCTTTTCTGAGCCCACCTTTTTATCTTTGATCATCCTAGATATGATTTACTCCCCAACCACCTTTCCTTTTCCCATGTAGATTTTTGAGGAATTCCAAAATTCCTCAAATGTCCCTTTCACTCCCACTTGGGAACAAGAAATCCCTTTTTGTGGAAATCTCCTCACTCCCCAAGGTGCATATCCTTTTCCACCTCATGTACCTTCTTGACACCTCACTTACACCTCATATCCCCTTGTCCACTTCACCCTCCACATGTCAAGATGTGAGGGCTTGTAGATTCTCAACCCACCATAGCCCTTCATCTTGGCCTTGTTGGATCAATCTTGACCATTGAATTCTCTAGAGAATTTAAATTCTTCTATAAATACCCCCTCCTCAAGGGCATTTCAGACTTTGATTTGACAACTACATGCGCCATTTCCTTCCCAAACACTTAGCAAAATTTCAAACACATCTTGCCAATTTTCATTCTCAATCATCTACTATCATATGCATCCTTTTGATCATTTTGCACATCTAATCTTGCATTTAGTCACTCAAGCAATCATCTAAGGAGCACACAATCCATTCCAAACAAGGGCCAATCAAGGAGAAATCAATAGCAAGGAAGGTGAAATCATTTGTGTTTTATTTAGTCCATTTTCCTTATTGTTTATCACTCTTTTGGCTAATCTTGAGGTGTCTTTGGTATTTTATCACTTGCATTTTAAGTTGTTTTGCACATTTAGAGCAGTAGAAATATCAAGGTATACAGTCATCATCTAAATTAATCACAAGACGAGGTCAAATGATAATGTTCCTAGAAAAGGTTCTTGTTTACATTGTGGTGAAGGTATAGAGTCATCATGCATTGCTTTAGACAAGTTCAGATTTTTATTTTCTATGTTGCTCTTTTCTTATTTAGTGTGTAATGTACAAGCAATAGCATGACTTCTATGCCTACACTCTCTAGCATTTCAGTTTCATTTCCATATTTTTTTCAATTTGTGATTGTGTAGGAGTGGGTTTATACACCATAGGTTTCTTTACTTCTTTTAGGGGAAGAACGAAAGGAACCATGGGAGGTTGTTCAACCACTTTCTATTTAGGTTTGTAAACTTGTTTGACTTTAGGAGGCACAATAGGATTGTTTTGATTGTCTCATGGTCTCTTATAGAAAATGGTAGGAGGATTTGTCATAGGTTGTTGCCGGATATTTGGAAGGGATTTTGGTTCAATCATGATTTTTTCAAGGATGGAGGGCTTAATCATGGGTTGAGGCATGTTTCTAAGGGATAATTCTACTATATGCTTCACCTTAAACTTTTGATATGATTTGAAAAATTAGTCCTCATGAGGTCTAATAGGTTCAATAGGCTTGGATCATAATAAATCCAATAAAAAGTTCCCATAGGAAGACATAGTATTAAAGCCACTATGATGCATAGTAAAGATTTCATTGTGAAAAGGAAACTTTAAAAATTTATGCACAACTGACGGGACATCATTCATGGAGTGAAGCCATGGGTAGCCTAACTTCATAGGAAATTGATTTGACAATGGGATGATGGTGAATGAGACATTCAATGTTTCAGTCCAACTTTTAAAGGGAGATTTATCGAGCCCATTGTAGGACAAGCAAAACTATTATGCGTTTTGATCCATGCCTTCAGTTTGTCATATTCATCTTGATAGAGTTCATGCACAAATAGGAATTCTTCAGTGATCACATTCTCTACACAAATGAGATCACTTAATATCCCATTAGTAGGCTTGTCATTGATTCTTATAGCTATGTAAAGAGGGCCATCAGATGCATGTTTAAGTATGTCTTTTTGTGAGAAAGAAATATCAAGAGGAATTTTGGTTGAGCCCTTATGAGGTTTAGCTTCAAAAAAGACACCATTCTAATTGATTCTTCTTCATTGTCATATTTTGTGTTTTCATCATCCATATCAACACGCATCACATCAATTTTTGTTTCACTAGCTTTGACAAATGAAATAGTGTGTTTCGGCATGGGATTTGTAAAGATTTGTAAGTTTTGGTTAGGAGGAGCTACAAACTTATTACCTTGATCATTCACACCTCTAATTTGTAGATGATTAGAATCGATGAGGTCTTGCACAAGATGTTTAAGATGTTTACAATATTCCATATCATGTCCATTTTTTCAGTGATAATGGCAATAAGAATTTGGTCTATAGCTTGAGAGCAATGGTTTGTTAGGATCAAGAGCTCTGATAGGAGGTAGGGAAAGCATGTTATTTTCCATGAGCTGTAGCATGATATTATGAAGGGTATCAGGTAGAGGGGTAAATTTTCTATTCCTATCCACAAAGGCATGTGAATTTGTCGTCTTTATGGCAGCCACTTGGTTATCAACTTGTTGATTTGGTTGAGTTGAATTAAGTTGTATAAAGCCCCTATTCTACTTCTTGAAAGGTTGGTAATTATTTTGAGGTGTAGATTCAAACTTTTTAGGAGGGCTAGAAGGATTTTTCACATCATGATTATAAGTCAAATTTTGATAATCACGAAGGGATGTACATAGCTATGTGAAGGATGGGAATTTCAACATCTCAAGTTTGGTTTGTATTTTGGTTTGTAAATTGGCAATAAACATCCGTTGAAGGTCAGTATCTAGAATCTTAATGTTTATTTATGAATAGAGAATTTGATAGTGTGCTATGAAATCAGTCACTTTCTCATCATCCTTTTGTTTGCATGTCATTAAATCAGCTAGCCCGTCATCTTGGGACTCGTGTGAATGTGGAAGTGGTTGTAAAAGGCATCAACAAGCTCATTGAATGAACCAATTGAGTTATTTGGTATGGAAGAAAACCACTCTAAAGTAGTATCCTTCAAGGATCTAGGGAATAGTTTATCCAAGAGCTTATCTGAATCAAAGATGAAATCACTACATAGGGATTTGTAAGTAGAAACATGGCTAACAGGATCTCCTTTCCCACCATATTTCTCAAATCTAGGAACTTCAATAGTTTGTGGCATTGGTGTTCTCAATATCTCTAGGGATAATGGGTTGGTTTTTAATGTATTGTGAAGGATTTCCATTATTGTTTTGAGTTAGGATTGTGACTTGTTGTTGAATGGATGACACACTTTGCATAAGTGTGTTAAGGATGGCATCATTGTAAGGTGGAGGGGAATAAGGTGGAGTGGTGTATGTATGCAGAGGGAAAGTGAATTATAAATTTTTGAAGGAGGATAGTTGAGGAGATATGGTATGCGAATACACAAAGCTAGAAGGGTTCCTCGTGGAAATACGTAAGGAAGTGTTGACATTGCTAGTAGGTTGAATGGTTCTGGTAACTTGAATACTAGTGTGTGTAGGAATGGAAATGGGTATTGTAGAAGGAGGAATTAAAGTTCCACCTTGGCTTTGGATATACCCCAAAGCTTGAGTTCAACTAGTCATGGTAGGGATGATGTCATTGACGTTATGCACATTGGTTGTAGGAAGGGAGGTCATGGGAAACATTTGAAGTATGCATATTATGATCCATAGGGGGTTGATTATCAACACTATTAGAAAGAGAGTTAGAAAACCCAAGACCATGACGAATTATGTATCACGTGATGGCATGAGTCTCGAACTACGTCTCACAAAAGTATTGCTAATAGGACACCAAGTTGTAAAGCTCATACAAGTTTCACAAACTTAGTGTACAAACCCAAAAGGGAAAGAGGCTTAAAATGCAATACAATGACCTAAAGGTAAATGAATTTTTTAGATCCTAAAGAAGGTAATTTTATGATTACACTATGCAACAATCTGAAAATGAAATCTTGTAAATGCAATTTTGAAATCACACAATGCACTAAATGTACCAAATTAAGCTAGATATGATGAAACTAATGAAACTGAAACTTAGCAAACTGAAATAAAAATCTACAAGCAGCCAATAGAAGCACAAAGATGAATATTTTAATTTCCAAAAATGCAGATTATGGCCTGATCAAGGACTCATTCGCCCTATGGCGAATGGGTCCTAGATTAGGGATTTGAAACTAATTGTTATAGATTTTTAATTCTTTTCTAGTGGTTTTTAGATTCAAGTTTGCTATAGTAAGTTTCAGTTTGATTTTATGTAGAATACAATATGAAATTTAAGTGCAAAATGTGACAAAACGATGACCTAAAACACCTAGTTTGATATGCAATTTTTGTTTCAATTTTCAAATGAAAGTATATATGATGTAAATGATATGCAAGATGACATTTTTTTGTATTTTTTAAATTTAAAGAATGCAAACAATGAAATTCTAAAACCTTTAATGAGATGCAAATTTGAATGCAAATTAGACACCCTAAATGAGACCTAATTCAATGCAAATGGATACAAATGAATGCAAAATATAAATCTAGGATGAAAGGGACTCCAAAATCAAAAAATTATAATACTCAAAACATTGGGTTCAACATAATGAAACATCAAAAAATGAATGGTTCACCAAAATGAATTAACAAAATGATGAACCTAATTTCCACTTCTATTTCATTCAATATGAGGGCTATGATGTGTAAATCAGAATCAAAAATCAAACCTAATTGATATAGAAATCAAAAGGTAGGTTTTAAGAGGGTCAAATGTTGTGTACTTGTTGCAAAAAGTGTTTTTTCGGGCCTCACTAAGGACTCATTCACCCTATGGCAAATGGGTCTTGGCTAGGGCTCTGGAAAAATGGTTTATGTCTTATGTTCTTCAATTTCTACACTCCCAAATCCTAGTCGAAGACTATCAAAAAGCCAAAAATAAATTTTGTAGCTCAATTTCCGTGATTGGACAACTTTCTTAACAACTTTGACAACTTTTTCAATCTTACTATTTAAATGATCTTCCACTTAAAACTTGCAATCATACATCAAAGGAGATAAAATGTTGTTTGTTAGGGAATAGGGGTTTGCCTTGGTCAAACCTCATTTTGGCAATTAAACCTTGTATTGAAACAATGCATAAAGGAATGATGAATGAACAACAATGTCACGACTCACCACACCTTAAGTGAAACCTTGGAATTTAGATATGAAAACTAGCATGAAGTGGCCTCAATGAATGTAGATATTGATCATGAACCTTGATATGAAATAATTCTTGAATTGGATCTTGAATGCTACATCAACACATTAGCTTAACAACATGCATGATGCATTATGCCTTTGACATGATGAAATGACTCTTGATTACTACAATATTCCTTCAATAATTTGTGCTTGAATTCCTTAGAAATTCTCTTGAATGCTCAATCAATGCTCTTGTGAAAGTACTCTTGATTGCTCATAAGGTTCTAGTTTAAAATATAGTGAAATGATCTTGTATTTATACTCATCTTACCATTAATTCCCAAAATTCAAATATCACAAGCCAGCGTCAAATCTTGGATTTCAAATCATTAAAATACCACCAAAAACATATTTCAAAGAGGTGTCCTAGGTCTAAGTGAGGACCCATTCGCCATGTGGCAAATGGGTCTTAACTCACTTAGGTAGGACACACTTCGGGAAATGTGAAAGATCATGTGAAAATTGGGTCCTAGGACCTAGTGAGGACCCATTCGCCAATTGGTGAATGGGTCCTAGGTCACTAACCTAGGACACACACCTTCAAAAATTAAGTGTTGTGAAATGGCATTTAAGAATGTCGAGTGTTATCTCTCGAACTTTACAATTAAGTAGGCTTGGATTTGAATTAAAGCTGCCAATTAATCTCAATTAATTAATAATGTCCTAGATTAATGTGAAAGTGTAAAAATACACTTTACAACACCCTAAATAAGGCACAATTAAGTCCATTTAGTTTGAAAGGGCCCTAAACTTAATGTGAATATGAGAAACATATTACAACACTAAATCAAGGCAACATTAGGTTCATTTTAATTTATTAATTATTCCCAAATTAAGGAAAAAGGGATACTTTTTTTCATTACTACACTATCAGGTAAAAAAAAAAAAATTACTTTATAAAGTTATTTAAAAAAAAATAAAAGGGTTATACCTAGCTCCACAAATGCACATTCTAGCAGTTCTACTATATCGTAGACCGCATGTGTGGTTAGTGTTGAGAATTTGTTGAAGATGTTTTAGCATTATTGTCATTGATGTCAAAACCTTAGATCTGGAAGGATGTTCTCTAGATGATGAACAGACTTAATCTATCCTATCATATGCTATGATGTCACACAGTGTGGATATTATCCTTGATCTGGATATGGCAGTACTTCTTTTTGGGACATCTGTTGAATTCAGTTAATACAATATAATAAATTCTAATCTTTTAATATTGGTTGTTGTGCACAAAGCTTACTCTGGGTAACCTTGCTATCAGGAACTTCATATAGCATGTTGCACAAGTTTTTGTATGTCAAATTTTGGTTATTTGGTTTACACTGAAATTGATGATAATCAAAATTTGGTCTTGGTTGTGGTGTTCTCATCAGCTCCATAATATATTGAACATGTAATTCAAAGTTTTCTATCTCTTGGAAATTATGCTATCTTATGTTTGACCCATTTTTGGTCCCTTGGTAACGTGGTAAGAAGATCTTTATGTGCAACCTATCTTTTGGGTCTGGTGTTAGTGTGCAAGGTCTTATTGAATATCTTAAGGTTGTTCTTCATGCCGACATGCCTTGTGGTGATCTAAATTCAAATGGTGTTTGGCCGACTTAGAAGACTATGAAGATATTGTGTGTGGCTGACTTATTTCTATTCTAGGGGTACACACATATATATAGAGAACATATTTTTAATTGAAGATATAGAAGTGCGAAAGAAGTATAATGTGTATGAGCAGATAAAAGAGTACAAATGTGTGAACATACAAAAGAGTGAAGGAAGGAGTAATCTATTTTGGTAGAAGGTTGTGTGAAGATTATGGAAGGAAGATGTGCAGAAGATTCTTAACCTGATCTGTTGTAGACATAAATTATACTCTTAACCAGAACTAAAATCATGCATATGTAGATGCAACTTCATCAGTTCACTTTTGTCAGTGAGACTATTTTGTAATCTATTGTTTTGTTTTTGGGCAGTGAGCCCACCGGTAGTGAGCGGCCCTGCAGTGAGCAACTTAGTAGTGAGCCCTTGTAAAAATCACCTTAACCGGTGTCACCTTAACGGGTACTTTATAATTGAGAATTATTATTCTCTGTGGTTTTTTCCTTCTTGGGTTTCCATGTAAATTTTGGTGTTCATTGTGCTTGGTGTTGTTGTGTGCATTCATGTTCATATCTATTTGATTAATTTCTGATTGGTATAATTCTACTATGGATTAATTAAAGAAAAGAAAAGTATTGTTGGATAACTAATTCACCCCCCCTCTTAGTTATCTGGACTATTCAACAGTTAGTTACTAACCCACATGGTCCTATGCCTAGTTCCTTAGGCACTTAGTGCCTTTTTCTTGGTGTCAATACCCAACAACCAAGTGACAAGAACTTTTAAGAACTCATAACATCCAAGGAATATGATTGTAACATCTATTTTCCATTTTGACAAAGATGTTTTTTGTAAAAATTATTAAAATCACTATATGTTATAAATGATCAAATTCAACTTATCAATTATACAATTACAAAATTTGTTCATTATTATTTGTTGGGGGGGTTACAAATATAGATTTAATAAATTCTAAGGAGCATAACACAAAGTTGAAATGTTATTTTCTCTTTGTTATTTTATTTTATTTCTATTAATTATGGAAAAACTAAGGACTATTGAGCTCCTCAATCCACACAATTATCACACATGAAATTTAAAAATGATACAACTATTGTAATCTAGAGGACTTTGACAAATGTTAAATGAAAAACAACCTAAATTCACTTAGAAGTAATTTGAAAAAAAATCATAGAAAAAAATTAGATGAAGCCATGGGGCTCACAAGATTCCATATATCTAATAATTTGTTGTTTCATATTGTTAAGTGTACAACACCTAAGAAAGTTTTGGATTAAATTGATGGATTTTACATGGTAGAGTAAATGAGTTTTCAATCTTCCAATTGGAGGAAAAATTGACATCACTCTCTATAAATTATTTTCCTACCATTCAAAATTTCCTTGCAAAGTTAAATTTTATTTTATCAGACTTCAAAGGATGTGGGCATAACAAAACTAATAAATAATGTATCTTCTTGGTTCTATCATAGTTGAAGGATCCATTTCAAGTGTTTTCATCTACCTTCTATTCTACTATAGATGCTTTAGGGAAATAATTTAAGATGCCTACCTTAGAATTATTATACAAGTGTCTCACTAGGGAGTAGGCCAAGTTAATTCAAATGGATGCACTTCTTAGTTAAATAAGAATCATACATTGATGGCTCAATCTTCCAAGGGTAGAGGAAAGAATAATAAGAAACCTAAGATAGAATCTCCTTTAGGTAATGAGTCTCCCTCCAAATTGAAGATGAAGAAAAATTGGAAGTGCACTCTTACTTCCAACTCTTATGATTTTTTTGTTGAGATTATGGATGCACAGTCCCTGAAGCTCCAAAATATTCAATGGAGGACCCTTGCCAGGAAAGATAATCAACCACACGGAAAGTGTTGCAACTAGGCATGCACAATGGAGATTCTATTGATCTACACTATGAGATTATTACAAATGTACAAATGCCCTTAATATATAGGCATGAGAGAGATGCAAGATGCAAGATGATGTAGCCATGTGTCATGATCTAACAACATGTGACAACATGTGAACCCTATCTAGGAAATTATTAAATGTTGAGATAAGTTCTAGAAGGACAAATCATCTTCTAGAAGGAATCTTATCCCTACAAACAAAGAAGGGAACATTACCCCATTATTAAATGATTTATTAAAATGAAACCTAGGACTAAATGATGTATGACCTAAGTTAACTTATGCTAGTGTAATAATTAATTAATTACACAACATTTTTCTCCATGTCAAAAAAGAAGAAAAGATATCCTTGTTCTTTTTGTGAAAAAATTGTGCATCATGAGTCTTATTGTTTTAAGAGGCTAGAAGCATTAGAGGAAGCCATACAGTGACATAATATTTTAGTTCCTAAGTCATGTTTCATAGGCAAAGGGAAAGATATTTTTTCATGAGCTTTAAATTCATCTACAAGTAGATATATACTTGATTCAAATGATTTGCATCACATGAACAATTCACATGATCTACTTGAGTCTCTTTTTTACAGCAATACTTCTTAGATTTTTGTTTTGGGGACAAGTTCTATTTTGTTGCAGGATGATTGCATTAAGGATGTTATTTTTGTTCCTAATATTTATGTGAACCTTCTTTTCCATATATTAGTTTTTGTATTCTATGGATGGGAAGATGATTAAGTTCACTCCACGTGATGTGACTATTAACTAGTTATAGAATCCTAAGAAAAAAAAATCTTTAGGGATAGTAGACCATGAGGCCCTTTTATATATGTTTGATGTATTTGAGTCTTCAACAAGTTCATAACTTATTTCTTATGATGATTCATTGATAAATATTTGGCATGAATGGTTTGGGCACTTGAACTACATGTGCCTTCAATAGTTGAGCACACATGACTTGATAGTTGATATTTATAATATTTCTTACACAAAGGGAGTTTTTTCAAGGATTTTTTCTTTGAAAAAATCATCAAAATCCATTTCTTAAGGGTAAGACCACATGTGCTAAAATATCCCTACATTTGGTCCATAGTGATCTTATGTCATTTTTTACTCCTTCATTTATTAGGGACAAGCATGCACTCACCTTTATTGATGACTTCTCATGCTGCACATGGGAATGTAATTTTTGAAGTACAAGAGTGAGGTTCTCACCACTTTTAGGAATTTTAAATAATTTTTTGAGAAATAGTCAGGTCATTCTCTTTAACAAATATGAACAGATAATGCGGAGGAGTATGTGAAATAGGCATTTTAGGATTTTTGTAGGAAGCAATATATTCATGCATCAACACATGGTTCCTTATGTTGAAAATTGATGTGTTTTCTTAGCTTAATACTTTGTAAAACTTTAATATTGCTGATCTAAATATGATTTTCCTTTGTTACAGATTCTTTGTGGGTGATTATCTGATCAATCCATTTTACTGTTTGTAGAATGTAGACAGAAGTTGATAGAAGAATTAGACAGGATATTAGAAAGATTACACAAGCATGTACCATGGAGAAACCCTTTCGGGAAAAAACTCCACCAAGAATTAATTTATTATTCAATCTCTGAAGTAGATTACAATAGCTCCAATTCTTGCTTGAGAATGCTTCTTTTTCCTTCACCAAATCTTCTTCACAACCTGTAATAAAACTGATAATAACTCTCTTCAACTTGCTTGAGATAAATAGGCTTTGATCAACTTTGTAAACTCCAATTAAGTTACAATTACAATGCTCAAGCCCCATCCCTAAAAGGTATGCCTATCTCTTGCAAGTAAAGTTATGTCGTGAAGAACAATGTCAAATCCTCATCTTCATGCATTTGGGCATCCCAAACTAAAGTACAAACTCAACCTTTATTCTGTAAATATCTTCAAGGCTTCATCCTCAAAGTAGGCACCCAAGAGTGGGCCCACTTAACTTAGCCTTCTGAAATATCTTAACATGCAAAGGAGTTAATTCCAAGAATCCAACTTGGGTGCCCAAGTTGGGTCCAAGTCATTTCCTGTTAACTGAAACATTTCTCAACACCATTCATGCAAGAATGGTCATCCCCTGTTAGCTAAAGGTAGTCCCTGTTATCTATCATGCAACTCAAGTCATTAGTCATGCATTCCAAGTTAACTGAAGTCAACTATCATTCAACTAAAACTAACTGAAGATAATTGAACCATAACTAAACTAAACTAAACTAAACCAAATTGATTTTGAACTAAATTGAACTGAATTGAATTGAATTGAACTGATTTGAATTGAGCTGAACTGAACTTCATGCATGTAAACATCAAACCCTAACTCCTAGGATCTTTACATGCATTCATAAGTGTTATCTCTTACTCCAAATAGTTAACTGAACTCAAGGTGAGTGTCACCTACCATGTGAGTTCCCCATGTGCCCCTATTATTTAGGAACTCATATTGGATTCCCTCACATGCTTCTAACATTTAGAATTAATTACAAATGTCAATTAACATGATTATTTCATCAAATATTAATCTCTCTCTAATCCTGGTGTTTGAGAACACTTTCCAAGGACTTAGGAGATACATGAAATAAATAATGTTTAGGCTTGCAATTAAATGGCATCCTATTTCCAACACCTTACACTCCTACTCAACACATAGTAAGAAAGATATTCATGCATCACTACCTACTCAACATTATTCATAAATTTAGGATATGTTGCTTCTTTATGGTGATACAAGTGATGGTATTAATCCATTTCCTATGATTCTATAGAATTTGCTAAGTTGGGATCATACTACTCTTGAGGAGTTTGGACCTCTTATTGGTGATCCCAAAAATGCTTGTCAAACTCATTTACAAACTTCAAGAATTAATCTTTAGATTCATGTTATTTTAGTTGATCCTCAAATATTTCCAGATGCTTCAGGTATTCTTAAGTGGGATAGTGATTGTAGACATCCAAATTTGGACACTTAATTTATCCAAATTTATCACTTTTCGTCTAAACATCCTCTTATCCGAGTTAATTAAGTAATATTACTATTATTTAATTAATATCTTTAATTCTCCTAAATCCCTAAGGTATTTAATTAATAATTAAATACCTTACCCTCCTTAATCCTATTTTTATCAAATAAATTAAATAAATATTATATTTATTTAATTCCTCACATGTCATTTTCATCTAATCCTAATCCATCTCCTAATTTCTTCATTAAGGATGTGCACATGCCTAATCCTTGATTAGGATGTGTCACATCCTCCAACTTTTGCAAGTTGGCTTCTAATCCTCATTTATCTTCTAATTACTAATTAATTAAGCCTAATCATTCCCTAAGGAATTTTTAATTCTTTTTTATTTGTCCTAGATTCCCCTCCTTTATATGTGAATTTTTAATTCACATTCCATCCTTCCAAGGCTTCTAGAACCTTGGACTTGTCACAATCTCCACATGTGACCAACCTTGGACTTGTCACAATCTCCACATGTGACCAAGTCCCACCTTTTTGGAGCCCACCTTTTATCCTCTAGATCATCCTATGAATGTGAATTTATATCCCCAACCACCTTTCCTTTTCCTATGTAGATTTTTGAGGAATTCCAAAATTCCTCAAATGTCCCTTTCACTCCCACTTGGGAACAAGAAATCCCTTTTTGTGGAAATCTTCTCACTCCCCAAGGTGCATGTCCTTTTTCCACCTCATGTACCTTCTTGACACCTCATTTACACCTCATATCCCTTGTCCACTTCACCCTCCACATGTCAAGATGTGAGGGCTTGTGGGTTCTCAACCCACCATAGCCCTTCATCTTGGCCTTGTTGGAGCAATCTTGACCATTGAATTCTCTAGAGAATTCAAATTCTCCTATAAATACCCCCTCTTCAAGGGTATTTTCAAGACTTTTGATTTGAGCAACTACATGCTGACCATTTTCCTTCCCAAACACTTAGCCATTTCATAACCACATGCTACCAATTTTTATTCTCAATCATCTACTATCATCTAGCCATCCTTTTGATCATTTTGCACATCTAATCTTGCATTTAGTCACTCAAGCAATCATCTAAGGAGCACACAATCCATTCCAAACAAGGGCCAATCAAAGAGACATCAACAGCAAGGAAGGTGAAATCGTTTGTGTTTTATTTAGTCCATTTTCCTTATTGTTTATCACTCTTTTGGCTAATCTTGAGGTGTCTTTGGTATTTTATTACTTGCATTTTAAGTTGTTTTGCACATTTAGAGTAGTAGAAATATCAAGGTATACATTTCTGGCACGCCCGGTACAAAAGATGTGGTGAAGAGAAGAAAAGTCTAAATCTAAATAAAATCTGTAGGCCACAAAGGCCCACCAAAGCAAAGATCAAAACCATGTGGATCCCAAAGAAAAAAGATGTAATGCCATCACATGAAAAATCAGTAAGAACATCCAAAGTCGCTCATCCACAAGCTAATCATACACCCCTTTCATCTCCTACGTCTGTTTTGGGTCCCTATGTCCCAAAATTCACCATTCCATCTCCTCCATTATCCCCACATTCTCCATCCCTTAATCCTCTTATCTTTTCACATCCACCACCACATGTGGCAATGTTGGTCCTGAACGCATTTTCCCATCACATATCCACCCCATCATTCCATCCATACCCTTTGCAACATCCCATCCATTATCCCACGTATCTCCCCTCTCAAATCCCCCTAATTCATCCTCTTGCATAATCCATTTATTCTCATAAGGTTGTACCAACATCCAATAGTCAGTTTGAACATGAGCTCTTACTACCTAGTATAGAACTTGATGCTTGAGTCCTTCATCCATATCCTTATCGCTTGTCTTCTAAATCCCCTTATCAACATCCCTATCCTTATCCATTTTCATCCCCTTGCTATCCACAAAAATCCAAAAAAGTCCAAAAATCTACAAAAAAGTCAAAAAAGTCCAAAAAGTCCAAAAAAAAAAAAAAAAAAAATAGTAAAGAGAAATAATCCATCTAATGGTGAAAACTTGGCAAACAAGCGCCTTGGATAAGTACCATGATGAAAACCTGGCAAACAGGCGTCATGCGTAAATCCCCATCTGCACTTGGGGGCAACTTCCTGATATGTATTCCCTCCATTCACTATGCTTCCAGCTATGCAACCGTCTTCCTGTTATCCGTCCTCTTCATGAATCCCCCCATCCCACCTATCTTCCGCATCCTACCATCATAACCCATTTATCTCCCATCCCTCTATCCTTCTTGTGATCTTGATCAAAATAGGGGCACCTATCTATGCATGCTTTGGACACCTCTTGGTATACATTCTCTTCATCCATGCTCTATCATATTCCTTAGTCACCCATCCTATCCTCATCTAGTTATCTCATTTATCTTCCCATCCACCTGTATTCTATCCCTCATGCCTCCTCATATATGACATATCTAGAGTGGGGGCATCTGCTTCCTTTGTGACATAGTCCTTGGAGAAATCATCTGTCATAACATCCCTTCATCTTCGTATCCATCTCCCCATCCGTATCTTCATATCCATCTATCATAGCATCCCTTCCATCTCCCCACCCATATCTTCGTATCCATCTATCCTAGCATCCCTGTCATCTCCCAATCCTTCTATCCCTATCCATCTATCATAACATCCTTATGTCCATATCCATCTATCATAGCATCCCTTCCATCTTGCCATCCTTATCTTCGTATCCATCTATCCTAGCATCCCTTTCATCTCCCAATCCTTATGTCCCTATCCATCTATCACAGCATCCCTTCCATCTCCCCATCCTTATCTTTGTATCCATCTATTCTAGCATCCATTTCATCTCCCAATCCTTATATTCCCATCCATCCAAACAATCCCTCCCATCCCCATCCCTATATCTCTATCCATTCTTTCCTCTTTATCCTCATCCCATCTCATCCCATCTCACAATCCCTTGTCATTGGTATCTGGCTATAGGCCTCCCCCCCCATGCAACCCAATGCCATTTATCTGATCGTCATCACCCCTGCTTCTCTTGCACATCTTTCCAATCCCCTATCACTTTTCATCCCTCCTCTATCTATCATATCATCCTCCCAAGTCATTTTATTGCTTTGGATAACTATCCCATCCCTGAGCTTTATATGATCGTCATCATCCTATCCAATACAATAGTTCTATCCTATCTTGTCGTATCAGTCCCATCTTTTTATCTACTTATCCTATCATTATCCATCATCCTTTATCCATTGTTTGCCTTCGGTCTTGTCGAACTACGTTGCCCCTGCGCTTTCACGTAGGCAAGGTCGATCATTTGATCCGCCCCCGGGGTTCCATCATCAATCTTCATTGTCCACTTTGCTCCTCTATCGTCTATCATCGGTCTTTCTCCTTTTGTCTATCCTATCTTTACCATCCATCAAGTTCTCCATATTGGTCAGTCATCCACCTTTCACTGAACTACGAGGGCTTTGCGCTTTCATGTAGGCAAGGCCAATCTTTGATCGGACCCCAAGCCCCTAGGTCTTTAGGTGGCGTCAGTCTCATGACTTGTCTCTCTTGTGTCGTGTCGTCAAGCTATGCCCTCATCTGGCTGGTTCTTAACAAACGAGATCCACTTGTATCATGAGATCCAATCGATTTTGAACATCTTACGTCATAACGATCTTTTAGTTTTGTATCCATCATCTTTGGTCTCAACAGGATGCATCCTTCCTAACAGACCTCATCAATCCCATCTATCCCCTTGATCCTATGGCAAAGGACATTTGAAATTGATTGCGATCTTTTGATGCTTTTGGCTTTTGTTTATCATTTGAGCTCCCTATCATCACTTGTCAAGGCCGCCATGATCCATCATATTATGGTGTGTTTTGATTGGTCAACATAGGGGCATATCTTGCTCTTTTGTTTGATTGTGTCTTCTTGGTTGTCCCACGTAGTACCCACCAAGGTCCCCGAGGTCTTGTGTTATGCTGGGACATCCTTTTGTGCTTGTGGTTATCTCAATACCTGGCCCGACCAAGTCTTTGTGACTTTGGGGTGTTGGGATAGCCTTCTTGTTTGTTGTGTTTGTTTTATGCATTAGACACTAATTCGCCTTGGTTCTTCATACCCTGGTGTCTTGTGTCTGACGCTATAGCAAAAATCAGTGCTCTGAAGATGGAAAATTGCATTAGGATTGCATTTCATTCTCCATTCTATCATCTTGCATGTATCCCCCCATCCATTCATCCTTCATCCTTATCTCACATCTCTATCCAACCCCCATCCATTCCATTTAGCCCGAATCATCTAATCATATCCTTGGTCTTGTTCTCAGTCTCGTTACCTGCCTTGACCCATCATCATCATCATCCCTCCATTATATCCTTCCCTATCCCCTTTGGTGTTTGTTTTGGGATATATCCTTCCCTCATCAACAACACTTTCATCATCATCATCGGGAGGTATTCTTCCCTATCCTTTAGTGGTGTTTTGGGATGTATCCTTCCCTCATCAATACCACTCAGTGGGGTGTATCCTTCCCTATCCTTGTATTTTTTTGGGATCCTTCATTCCCTCATTGACAACACTCCATCTATCATCAACCCATTTTGGCTTGTACCTTGACTGGGGCAACATCATCTTCATCTCTACATCCATTTGTGCTTCATCCATTTCCATATCACTTGCTCTCTTACCCATCCCCTCATCATCTATTTCGAGAGCACACACGTGTTCTCTTCAACCCGCATGTCCTCTCGAGGGGGCATCCTTCATCCCTAATTTTAATCATTTTCTTTTTCCCTTCCTAGTCACTCCTTTGGATGACTGGGGCATCTTTTCAATCTAACCATCTTCTTCTAGGTTCTATATTTTAATATTCTTTGAAATGATGCTACTTCGTAACACCATCTCAAAGAGGGGCAAAATGTAGACATCCAAATTTGGACACTTAATTTATCCAAATTTATCACTTTTCATCTAAACATCCTCTTATCCGAGTTAATTAAGTAATATTACTATTATTTAATTAATATCTTTAATTCTGCTAAATTCCTAAGGTATTTAATTAATAATTAAATACCTTACCCTCCTTAACCCTCTTTTCATCAAATAAATTAAATAAATATTACATTTATTTAATTCCTCACATGTCATTTTCATCTAATCCTAATCCATTTCCTAATCTCTTCATTAAGGATGCACATGCCTAATCCTTGATTAGATGTGTCACATCCTCAACTTGCAGTTGGCTTTTTAATCCCTAATTAGCCCCTAATTATCCCTCTATCTTGATTAATTAAGCCTAATCATTCTCCAAGGAATTTTAATTCCTTTTTATTCTTCCTAGATTCCCCTCTTGTTATTGTGAATTTTTAATTCACATTCCATCCTTCAAGGCTTCTAGAACCTTGGACTTGTCACAATCTCCACATGTGACCAACCTTGGACTTGTCACAATCTCCACATGTGACCAAGTCCCACCTTTTTGGAGCCCATCTTTTATCTTTTAGACTTTCCTAGGAATGTGAATTTTTAATTCACCTTTATATCCCCAACCACCTTTCCTTTTCCTATGTAGATTTTTGAGGAATTCCAAAATTCCTCAAGTGTCTCTTTCACTCCCACTTGGGGACAAGAAATCCCTTTTTGTGGAAATCTTCTCACTCCCCAAGGTGCATGTCCTTTTTCCACCTCATGTACCTTCTTGACAACTCATCTCCATCTCATATCCCTTGGCCACTTCACCCTCCACATGTCAAGATGTGAGGGCTTGTGGGTTCTCAACCCACCATAGCCCTTCATCTTGACCTTGTTGGAGCAATCTTGACCGTTGAATTCTCTAGAGAATTCAAATTCTCCTATAAATACCCCCTCCTCAAGGGCATTTTGAACACTTTCATTGGGAGCACCCTTATGCTGCCAATTTGTCTTCTCAACACTTTGCATTCTCATAACTACATGCTGGAAATTTGAATCCTCAATCATCTACCATCATCTAGCTATCTTTTTAATCATTTGCATCTCCAATCTTGCATTTAGACATTCAAGCAATCATCTAAGGAGCACACAACCAATTCTAAACAAGGGCCAATCAAGGAGAAATCAACAGCAAGGAAGGTGAAATCGTTTGTGTCTTATTTTGTCCATTTTCCTTCTTGTTTTATCATTCCTTTGGCTAATCTTGAGGTGTCCTTGGTATTTTATCACTTGCATTTTAAGTTATTTTGCACATTTAGAGTAGGATAGATATCAAGGTATCACAGTGATATGTCTGAGAAGTATTCATATTTGATGAGGAATCACAACTATGATCTAGTGGGTAAAATAAAGAAGTTGGATCCACATATAGGGGAATTTTTGGGTTTGAAAAAATCCCAACAAAAATAGGTACCCATTTCATAGAACATGGGTACTCGTTGAGGCTCAAGCTCTTGAGCCTAAATTTTTAAAATGGGTATTTGTTTTCTTTTTTAAAATGAGTACCCATTTCTAATTACATAATATTCTAGAATGGGTATGGGTTTTAAAGTAGGTATACGTTTCATAAATTTTAAAATTTAAAATCCATGCCTTTGCTTTTTTTTTTTAGGTTTGGAAACCCATCCCTTAGCCTTGACCTACAAGTAAAATCTCATGAAAACATCAAGATAAAAACCGACTTTGGCAATATGACCAATGATTTTTTTCCAATTTTTTTTTATGAAATTAAAACCCATTATAAATGACAATGTCTAGTTTCAAATATGTAAATTTTCTTATGATTGGTCTATTTTTTTCTATTTTTTAATTAATTTTTTAATAAAATTTTATCCTAAACTTGAAATGTTAGGTTTTTGTATTTTTCTAATAATTTATATTTTTAATTTTCTTGTAAAAAATTATATGACATTGATCTAGACACAATTATTTACACAATTTTAAAAAATAAATAAATAAGATTAGTTTAGCTAAAATTATGGTGGCGTACATTAGGGGTTTTCAAAAATTCCAATTAGGGCCAATAAAAAATTATTAAAAAAGAAACATTTGGAAAAAAAATTATGGAAAAATATTGTCATCAATCCTTAGTATATAATACACATCTTTCCCCAAAAGGAATAAGAAAATTAATTTTATATAGGTCAAATTATTGTGGTTGTACACGTGCATGGTGTGGTCCTAAAAAAATGACTTAAAATTTTGTTTTTATACAAGCCCATTAGAAATTAATAATTTGGGTATTAGAATAAATTATATATTTGAAAACTATACTTAAAATAATGCATTTCATATTACTAAAATTTTTAAATATTATGTGTAAGTACTTCAATTTTTTAGTCCAATTGTGACAAATTTTGAAAATCAAGAAAAAAAACTTCCACCTTTTGAACATTTTGTGGAACCAACTTTTTGTACCTAACCTAGTTCCTCTTCTAAAGGGAATAAAATTTGTTTGATACATAAGTGGGTGTATCATACCAAATATGTAGCAAATGATTCTATTGATAGGTACAAGCCACATCTTGTTGTTTAGTGGTTTTCACAAGTTGAGGGAATTGACTATTTTGAAACCATTTCTCCTATCACCTAGATGGATTCCATTCATCATGTACTCTATTTAACTACATCTCAAATATGGTCAATATTTCAAATGGATGTGAAGAGTTTTTCTTGCATGGTGAACTTTATGAGGAGATCTATGTAGAGTATCCTCTTGATTTTGTGTAGGAATTTCACTTTTGCAAACTTCATCAATCATTTTATGGTCTCAAATAGGCCCCTTGAGCTTGGTATGAGAATTTATAGATATCTTCTTTCTTAATTCTTGTTCCACACATTTTCATTTTGATCCTATGATTTATATTCAAATACATGGGGAGGATCTTCTAGTTCTTATGTCATATGTGAATTATTTTCTTCTCATAGGGAATTCTACTTTCATGATCCAAAGTACTCAATGAGAATTGATGGAGAATTTTGATATGACTAATCTTAGACTTTTGCATTATTTCCTTAGATTTCAGGTTCACTAGACTTCTTAGGGGATCTTTATTATTCACCAAAATCATGATCTAGATTTGCTTCAGATATTTGGCATGGCTAATTACAAGGTTTCCTCCATACCTTTTTAATTATGTGGTGTATTCTCTACCAGTAGCACTACTCTTATATTTGATGCTACCTTAAATTGGTTAGAATTATTTTGTACTTGACACACAATCATCCTAACATTTCTTGTTTGGTTGGACTTGTCCCTCATTTCTCTTGGGAGCCTCATGAGATTCATTCAAAGGCATCCAAACATATCTTGAGGTATAATCAATGTTAGAGTCACTCAAGGACTCAAGCCTCCAAGATCACTTACAAAAAACCAAAAATAACCTTCTACAAGAGAGAAAAGTAAGGACATATATTTGTAATAATGGATGCAATACTTAATATTGCAATGATATATTGGAATTTCACTCAATTGAACTATAAATAATGTACAAATGATGCCTTGCTTATAAAGGAAAAGTGTGAGATATATAGGATTAGACAAGATCTTGACATGTGTCTTAATCATGTATAATAAGACAACTACCTCAACAAATATTAAATAAATTAGGACACAAGCATTAAATTCTAAAATATAAGATAAGATCTAATGACAGCTAACACTATCTAGAAATATTCCCTCCAAGGACCTAATTGGACTTAATATGTAAATAGGACCTACTAATGACTAGATAGGTAAAAAAACCTATTTACACTTACACCCCACCTTAAGTAAAACTTAGGGAGTAGTATTATGCAAAGATTCAAAGATGGGTCCCAGCTATGAGGCCATGTTAGGGAACAATGTACAAATACAATGCAATCTCTCACAAAAAAAGAAAAGGAGAAAAAAAAATGGGACAAAAATCCTCCCCAAAAGAGAGATGAAATACAAAATTCTCTCAATGATGAATGAGAGGGACAAAATGTCATGCAAGGAAAAAGAACCCCCATAAGAGAGAAGGAAAGAGACCATGCAGCCCCCCCTCAATGGTGACTCTCCTACAATAATAGAATCTCAACATTGAATGTTGAATGTTATCCAATCTTGTCGAAAAACATTCCTCTCCTTAGGAAGGAACAAAACTAGGATGATATGTAAGATGTATTCTAATTCTTGAAAGGAATACGTGGGAAGAAGAATGATATGTGATGTCTTTGAACTATGCTCAAGTGTCTCTATGTTGATGTTGAAAGCTGACACACTCTAAATAGGTGTTTTAGGCCACATAATCAAAGATGTCAATCTAGAATATCCTAGAGACAAATGTAAAACACACTCCAAATACAAATATGCATCCTCTAAAGATAAAGAAGCCTCCTCCAAATGTTATCCAAAAGTATCCACACTCATGTCAAACTGCAAAGAATGATCATATAGAGAATGAACAAGAGGGTCAAAGTATTCCCTCACAACAATTGAAGAAGTATCAACTCCATCAAAGATAATATGTATGCAATCAATTGTGACTCCCAAATCTAAAATTTGGGACTCAAAAAATAACCCAAAAATGTTTTTCAAGTATGCATCCCAAGTAGACGTAGCTAGAAGATAATGTAGATCTTGTTGCACCGAATTACAAGAGACCAACACTATGACAACATGAACATCATAAAATACAGTAGAAGAGGGAGAAGTAGGAATTCAAGGACCAAGAATAGGATCATATGTGAGAAATCCCAAGTTCAAGAAGCCAAAAGTCTCCTTTGAATCATGGTCTGCACTAGAAGTGTGATCAATAGACAAAGTAATAATGTCATCATCCAAAGAAAAAATATCAAAGGTGTACAACCAAGATGAATGATCAACCATCCTAGTATCAAGAATCTCTCTACTATCTAAGTTTCTAATTATAATTTAATTAAGAGTGAAATCCATAGTCCTCCCATCTCCACCATGTGTAATATGATATATGGAAAATAATATTTTTCACTAAATGAGGTACACACAAAGCATCATTGAAATTTCCCCCCCCCCAAAAGCAATGGATCCCTTCCCAAGTACACTCATGAATGTATTGTTTCCCATCAAAATAGGAGACACAAAATAAGGTTCAAAAGAAGATAATATGGATTGACAATATGTCATATGATGAGATGCTCTTGAATCTAGAATTCATCTCCTTGATCCAAGACTTGAAAAAGCACAAAGAGTCCTTCCCTTTCTTCCTTATGTAGTAAAAAAACCAGCATGAACTTTATCTTTATTATAATTCTTTTAAGAAGAAGAAGTTGACTCGGACATTCTAGAAGCCAAATCAATATGATTATTTTTAGAAGATGTTTCAACTTATCAATATCCTTCTTATGACAAGAATGTTCATCATGTCGAAGCCTCTTGTAATATGAACAATTAGGCTTCTCCTTCTTAGATGATTTCTCTATGGAAGATTATTTATTCTTTGGTTGATCTGAATGTGGATTTATTTTTATTTCTTTTGTTTCTTATCAATATCTTTTGAATATTTCACCCGACTAGCCAACAATGCCTAAGATTTAGATGTCTTGATGAGACCCATTGATATAAGCTTTTATTTCTCATATATTAACATATCAGAAAAGGATACAAATGAAGGCATAGTATATGCATACTTCATAGTCAACTTATGAGTATGAAAGCTAGAAAAAAATTAGCATAATCAAGACCAAGTTTGTTCAATGTATTATAGACCAACTAAATGTCCTTCTTATCAATTCCATATGATTTAAATTTCCCTCTTAGATCATTAACCTTAGAGATGTAGTCCTAGATATTGATAAAGTTATGAGGATCAAATCTCATCAGCTCATTATGAATTTGATAGCCTTTTACTTCATTTGTAGTACCATACAATATTTTCAATTTTCCCAACCCTCATGAGAATTCTTATGATTCCATTTGAAAAAAATCTTGAGAAACTAGGCTATGAAGAAATCCAAGAGCTTTAGTATGTTCAATCATCCATTTTATCTTTTTATATTCATTTGGGTAAGTGCACCAAGTTGTAACACAAATTTGGCTCTTAAGATGCCACTTTTTTTTTAAATCAGCAAACTCTAATGTTCACAAGAAAATGAAGATAGTTACACTCAAAATTTGAAGATGCAATAAGAACAAGAGTTGTAGTGCTCTTAATCTACTTTCTAAGTGATTGATTTTTTTTAAATAATGAAGATTAACGGTTTTAAAAAGGGGGTCACCAAAAGTGGTCCTATTTTTCTCAAAAAAGTAGCATAGTATCTGTTGTGACCTCCCTAAAAAATTAACTTTTTTTAGAATTAAGAAATCCAAATAGTGAAAATTAGCTAACACCATGTAGTTTATCTCAGTTCTTTCGACTAATTTTTTAATGAATATATAATATTTTACGAATTTGCAAAGTGGACACATCTTGAAAAGATGATAATTGAGCGTGCTCCCCCCTATTTTTTTTTTAAACTAATTAAAAATCATTTTTTTCATTACGTGTAGAATGGAGTCTAGTTCATAAAAATGTAATTTGTGAACAAAATTTGATGAATGAGTAAAAATCTATACTAAAACTAGCACATATTGGCTTTTGACAAAAAACAGAGGCACTAACAAGAGAAGTTATGAATGAAAACCTTAACATAATCAAAATGTAAAAAAATTATATGGTTATATAGGTAAGAGAGAGCCTAACATCATCATGGTTTTTTAATAAACTTGCATTGAAATACGTGCAAACCTGACAGTTAGCACAGCCAAAAATGTGTGAAATTTTATTACCCTTTCAAAAAATCACATCCTTGGCATGAAATGGTCGTCCAACCCTTCGGGTTGGATGCTCAAGGAAAAATACCAACCCAAAGGGTTGGTATTTCCCAATGCAACCCATTTGGCAAGCACCAAATTTAGCACTAGCCAAATGAAGTGCATCATTTAGCGAGCGCTAAATTTGGCGCTAGCCAAATGAAGTGCATTAGTTGGTGAGCGCTAAATTTGGTGCTAGCCAAATGAAGTGCATCATTTGGGGAGTGCTAAATTTGGCGCTAGCCAAATGAAGTGCATCATTTGGTGAGCCCTAAATTTGGTGCTAGCCAAATGAAGTGCATCATTTGGTGAGCACTAAATTTGGCGCTAGCCAAATGAAGTGCATCATTTGGTGAGCACTAAATTTGGCGCTAGCCAAATGAAGTGCATCACGTGGCGAGTGCCAAATTTGGCACTAGCCAAATGAAGTACTTCTTCATTTGGATAGCATAAAATTTGGCACTCACCAAACGTGAAGCATAACTTTTTGCAATGCATTCTTGTGAACTCTTTATTTTTCTCTTTCTCTTCTAGGGAAACTATATGCATGAAGTAAGTTGACATTTACATATGGGTGTTTACTTTCTTATACTTAAAGTCATATTTCATGTATATAGTTATACTTAAAGTTATATTTCATGTATATAGTTTAAGGATGTTTGAGAGTGGTTTCAGATCTCTTGGAGTTATAATACAAATTCTAGTTTTTGGAAGATTTTATAATTTTTCAGATTTAGTTAAATTTCAGTAATCAACATGTCAAATTTTAACAATCAGGAGGTCAAATTTTAGTATTCAGCAAGTTGTATCATGTTTCTCTCTCTATATCTCACTTGTTTTCATCTATTATGCTCTAGACCTCTACCTCTCACTATCTCCATCTCTTTATCTGGTTCTCTCTCCCTTGAGCTCAAGAACTACCTCTCTACATGTCCATCTCTCTCTCTCTCTCTCACCTCTCTCTCCCTACCTATCCCTCCCTCCTCTTTCTCTCTCACCTCTCTATCACCTCTCTCCCTCCCTCCCTACCTCTTCCTCCCTCTCTCCTTCCCTCTATACTTCTCTTTATCTCCCCCTCCCTCTCTCTACCTACCTATCATTGTTTCTCTCTCACCTCTCTCTCTCTCCATCCCTACCTCTCCCTCTATCTCTCCTTCACTCTCTACTTCTCTCTACCTACCTATCCCTCTATACTATTTCTCTCTCCCTCCCTGCCTCCTTTGGTTTTTCCATTGCTAGCCTCTTTGCCACCGGGGTTGCAATTGGTTTTGTTGGGGTGGCCATTGGGAGTTATAGTTAGATCCTTGGCAATTTTGTGATGGCCACATTTTTTTTTGTTGTTGGTTCCAATTGGTTTGAGGAATTTTTCATTGTTGGTTTTGCATATTGGCCCAAAACTAAGGATTCCAATTAGGAAGATTAAAATTGTTACCAGGAAATGACATGTTATAGTTCAAAGTATCTTGGGAAAACCTTGTCTTGGTTGCCATGGTTTCCTTTGAGATATGTAGAATAATTTTCCATCTTCTCCCTCTAATGCATGAAATTTTGGTGTCCCCTCAGAGATACATGTCACCTTCTTGCATTTGTAGTTAGTCCTTCATTTTCTACAATGTGGGTAGTATTTTGTAAGAGCTACTTCTACCTCCTCTTGCTTGTCTTTGATATGGAGGGTATCTAGTTGTGTAGCTAGATGGTTGATAATATCCCCCTTCAAATTGGATAGTAGATTACTCAATTCAACTTTAGAGACTCCATTGGATGGTTTGATGATGGAAGATGCCCTATAGCCTCTAACTTTCTTTGTGAAAGACCTTGGATAGTTCCTACATGCCTTGCAAATCTCCTCAAATGGTGCTTGAGAGATATCTCCTACTCCAATGAGGTTAAGTGCATCCATACAATCCTCATTAACCCCTATTAAGAATATCAACTTTAAAGATTCATCAGAGAGTCTATTTTGGTGATATTTTTAAGGAAAAACTAGAACCTTTCCATTTAGTATTCCAAAGATGTCATCTCTCTTTCTGTGAATTCCTCTACAGTAGTCTTGGCACTTCTCTAAAAAAAAATTCTTCATAGAATTCCAATTAGGAACATCATCTCTTCCTAAACCCATGAACCATCTCAAAGCAGCATCCTTCAAGGTTGTTGGAAACAATTTGAGCCTATGTGCATCTATAGTATAATCATAACTTTTGCACAAGGCATCAAACTCAAATAGGAATGTATTTGGTTCCTTTATGACCAACACATAGAAGATAGGTAATGTTGAAGGAGGTATGTTCTTCAATACAATTACTCTCTCCTGGTTGGCAATGGGGAACTCAAAGGTTACATGCTCTGGTGGGACTTCCACTGCAGCATCACCCATGGTAATGATTTGTGTATGGGAAGTATCCTCTGCATTTGATGTGGATATTGGTGTTAGGGATGATTCTTCTTCAAGAATACCCTCACTTTGTTCATTATGATCACTAGTGTCCTCTAAAGCTTCATGTGTTGATGGGAGAAATCTTCCCAGAGCACCTTGCCACCTCCACATACAATAGTTATGACTCTTTGGATCAACAACTCCTACACATTGTTAGTAAAGTGTTTTTGTATTGATAGTAAAAACCTATTTAACCTAGTGTTGAAAATAAAATTCTAACTATAAAAGCTTGAAATAACATAAGAGAATCTTGAATATAGCACCATCCCCAGCAACAATGCCAAAAATGTAAGGCCTAACTAATGTCTAGTCAACTTGGTGTTAGACACACAATTCAGAGGAAGGGTTCCTACCTGAACAATCCACTAAACCCTTGCTAAGACTTCATTTAATTATCAACCAAGGCTTCATAAGCATTTGATGATGTTGGTACTATATATGTATTCACAGACTCCACACATCATATATCATCAAGTATAGGTGGTTTACACATATGCAGGAAAACAATAAAGATTGGAAAAGAAAAATAAAGCATAAACTACAAAACAAGGGAAATAACTTAATCTACTACTGATGTTGCAGGTACTTTCAACTTAGCACTGTAACTGATAATTGCTAACCTGAACTCTGCAACTTCATTAACATTGCTAACTAGATTACTCCTAACTACTTGACTTACTTTGGAGGATAACTCAAAGACTCAATACAAAAGGTGAATCATAAAACAAAATATCATTCACATGTGTGTAATGAAGAATCTATTGAAATGAATGTAATAATAATATGAACATTTATTCTAACAACAAAAATTAAAGGTGGGTGAACAGTACCTTAAATGGCCCTTGCTCAAGTTGTTGTTCCCACAGGAAAAACCAATTATGCACTACTTGAATCAACTAAACATAATGCTAAAATGGAACATCTTTATTGTATAAATTTGAATTCTCACAACTTGACAATAATCTTCACAGATCTTTCATTCGTGAGTGCATATCCATTACAATTGATAACAAAAAACTAACAATGAAAGATTGTATGTTGGAAAAAAATACTGGAAATATTAAAAACACATGTATCTCTAACTAGATCCACTCCTCAACCACTAATCCAACTATATAGGTTTGAGAGGAGGTTTGTTTGCATAAGTACTAAAAATTGAAATTAAATGAAAGTGTCCACTCTCCTTCAAAATAGAGAGAGACAAAGTCTTTGCAATAAAAACTATAATTGAAGCAAATAAAAGAAGACAACTAGGTTTGCAACTCTACTTTAATGACATGGTAGAGATGTGCTCTACACAAACAGTCATGATGGTTTCCTTGTTCATCACAAACTCCTTCATCCTTCCATCATCTTATTGAATGCTCTGATGAATCCCAATCGATCTCTCCAATGACCGCCTTCATCATTTTTTGCAATTGTCACATGCCTAGTCGTTTTGGAAACTCCCCTACTTATTAGCCTAAAATCCTTTGGTTGTGGGTTGAGTTCTCTAGTTGCTATGGATTGTTATTCTCAATGCAAACATACATACTTTAGTTCTCATCCAAAGCATACATACTATTAATCATGAATTAAAAACATATTTAAACTAAAATTCATACACATTCATACATTCATCATGCAAATATCAACATATCATAATCATATTCTCACTCATCAAATTCTGGTTTAAATTGCATAAAGGATGTAAAAGGTATATAAGTTCAAGAATGTATATGAAATACACAACTTAAAGTGTTTAAAAGATATGAAACAAACAAGTGAAAACTAGTTATTAATCAGGCTCATCAACTATCTCTTCATAATCTTTGCTACTACAGATACTTATCCAACCCAGAATACCATGCTCTAGGTGCTTATTTGAGACCATAAAACACCTTCTTCAGTTTGCACACAAAATGCGGATTATCTAAGCATTGAAATTCTTTTGGTTGCTCAATATAGACTTCTTCCTCTAACTATCCATTCAAGAATGCAGACTTCACATCCATCTGATATACTTTAAAATTCTTGAATGTTGAAAGACCTAAAAAAATTATAATTGCTTCCAGTCTTGCTACCAAAGAAAATTTCTCCTCAAAGTCAATAACTTCAACCTAATCATATCCTTTAAACACAAGTTTGGCCTTGTTCCAAATCACTTCTCCATATTCATTTAGCTTGTTTCTAAAGACCCACTTAGTACCAATAACACTATTGTCATTAGGTCTTGGAACCAGTTCCCAAGTTTCATTTTTCTTTATCTGAGATAACTCTTCTTCCATAACATCTACCATTCCTTTCTTTTTACTTGCATCTATATAATAACTTGGTTCACTCTTTGATAATAGGGAAAATTTTACTTATTCATTTTCTCTTTCAATTCTTCTTTGAGTCTGGACTCCACAATTCTTATCTCCTATAATATGATCTTCAGAATGATTTTCACGAACATACCTTTCTGGAGTCTTTGTAATAGTGTTCTTAAAATCAACTTCTAAGTCTTCATCATCTTCCACTTCTAGAGTGTTAATAGACTAAATTGTTTCATCAACTCTTACATTTGCACTTTCCAAAATCTTCTTCAACCTTTTGTTGTAACATTTGTATGCTTTACTTGTCATGGAATAACCAAGAGAAATAACTTCATCAAATCTAAAATCAAACTTACCCAAGTGATCTTCATCCCTTTTGATGTAGAGTTTGCTTCCAAATATTCTAAGATGTCTAACTAAAGTTGGTCTTCCTCTCCATAACTCATATGGTGTTTTATTAGACTTAGGTCTGATCTGAGCTCTGTTCAAAATATATAATGTAGCCTAAACTGCTTCTCTTGAGTACATATCCGATAAATTTTCTTGACTTGAAACATTGTTCTTGCCATCTCCTGTATAGTTCAATTCTTCCTTTCTACAACTCCATTTTGCTATAGAGTCCTAAGAGTATAAAATTTCCTCTGAAGTCCATGCTCTTCACATAATTCATCATACCATTCAGAAGTGAACTCCCTGCCTATGTTTGATCTCAAAACCTTGATTGTCCTTCTGGTTTCATTCTCAACTAATACCTTGAACACCTTAAACTTCTCAAATGCTTCTGATTTTTCTTTTAGAAAAGAAATCCAATTCATTCTAGTGTAATCATTAATAAGCATCATAAAATACCTGTCACCTTGTAGACTCTTAATTCTCATTGGTTTGCATAGATTTTTGTGAATCAAATCCAATGGTTTTGTTGTAGAGTATTCCTTGGTAGGAAATCTTGACTTTGTTTGTTTTCCCTCATGACATGGTTTGCAACTTGTAAACTGAGGCTTCTTGATCTTTGACATGTCTTTGGCCATTCCTTTTGATCCGATCTTCACAATGTCATCAAAATTGATGTGTCCCAATATTTTGTGCCAAATCCAACTTTCTTCTCTATATATAGCAAAATAGTTTTGTCCATTCAACTCACTGAGATGATATATCACTATCATTCCTGCTTCCTTCAACAATTAATTTTCTAGTACCGGATTTTCATATTTCACAAACTTTAGCACTAAATAAGATCTTGTAACCTTTATCACACATTTTACTGACACTCAAAAGATTATGCTTTAACCTTCAACATACAAAACATCATGATTTTTTGTCCTACCACCATCAAGACTTAAAGTACCCTTACCGACAATCTTAGCAATAGAATTGTTTCCAATAGTTACAAACCATCCATCAAATTTATTGATATTCATGAACTTACTTTTGCCTCCAGTCATGTGACTTGAACATTCACTGTTTGTAATCCGCATATTCTTCTCCTTTTGAGAATGTAATGCAATCTGAGCTATCATGGATTTCTTTGATCTTTTATCTTTCAATTTATTCTTCCAAAATTTATCTAATTCATAAATCTGACATTTTATCCCTTTTCTTTTTGCTTATGGTAGAGGAGGATTCACAAAATTGCTTCTACAACTTCTAACAATATGTCCAAAATTGTTGCACTTGTGGCCAATGATATTGAAATTGTACAAAGGTGTAAATACATTACTACTAACAAAGTTATTTCTTCTTATCATAACTCTTCAATAATCCACAACCTTATGACCAAAATGATTGCAATTAAAATAGTAACCAAATAAAGAATGATTGAACCTGGTATTGTACCCTTGTCCTCTTGAGGCTTGTCTTTCAAATCTTTTGTTCTTTCTTTTCACTTAGATGAAACCATCATTCTACACTTTTCTATCATTGGTTGCAATGTACTTTGTTTAGACTTTAAACTTCTAAAACCAATCTCTTCCAGATTCTCCTTAGCAGGCTTTACTTGTTGCTCTTTCACTTTGTTCTTTGTTCATCAAAACCAATATTGATTTTGATATGCAAAGATCTCTAGCTATCAATTATCTTATCCAAGATCTTGGTGCTCTTCCCAAACTTCATCTTTAGCTGATGATTTACTTTTTCAAGATATTTTCTTAGTGACACTATTTATGCTTCAAGTTTCTTGCAGTCCTTGTCCCTTGAAAACAACCTTCCAATCATAACTTCTTCAATCCTCTTTGCTTCTTCTACTTGAATCTTTAGATTAATGATCTTATTTTTCTCATTTTCAACATTTTGAGATAAATTATCTTTAGCCTTCACTTCCTCAACAGTTCTTTTCATCTCTTGATCTCCTTACCAGCACAAATTAACTCTTCCACAAGATCTACTTCTTCATCATCATTTTCAAAATCCATCTTTGTAATATCTTCAATTGTTACACCCCATTGTGTTATTACCTATTGACTATTACTTTGATGATTTAAAATGTTTTAATGCATGATTATGTTTTGTATATTTTGATGGAAAAATCAATGAGTGAATATGAATTGCAATGTGAATGCTTTAAATGCTTTGAAGATGAAAATATATGATGTATATAAATGTTATGTTATCAGCTAACTTATTTTTTTATGCACTAAGTTGGATGCAAGAAAGAATTGAGCCCTCTGGAAGAGAGGGGAAGTATCACTTCGAAGAGGAGCTTGGTTTGGTAACCCTTGATGTTCCTACTTGAGCTATCACACACTCACATCCTAGTTTGGTCAAGCTGAGTTAAGTCAATTTGAGAATTGGTATGTAAAACCCTTGGTTGTAGTTTTGGGATAATTGGAATGTTTGTTTATTAGTCTTTATTCCTTTGGTTGTTTCCATGACTATTTACTTGGTTTGAATCATAGTGACTAAGTTTCTGTTTTGGATAAATATTCTTCTTTATGTATTTTTTCTATAGATGATAGTCGATACGTATATATACATTAAATGTATATATGTATATACATTTGATAACTCATGTATATGAGCATATACGTGTATGTGCACACATATGTAGAAATACTTATGTATACGTATATACAGATACCCCATACATGGGAAATTTATTGGATATATATATATACACTTGGTATATATATACTTATCAATAAATATATGTATGTTTATTATAAGATATTGAAATAATGATAAATATGTGTGTATCAATACATATGTATATATGTACGATTATATAAATACATGAATATGTATATATTAATATATGCATATGTATTTACAAATATATGTGATTGGAAAAAAAATGGTTTTTAATATATATATATATATATATATATATATATATATATATTACTACATATACATATATATTTAGCATTATATATATATAGATATAGATATATTAATATCTATATGATATATGTATTGAATAACATGAATAAGATAACCACACATATGTAATGTGAGCTTTATATATTAAAGCAACGCTTATATGTAAAGTGAGCATCATAGAGCAACTACAATATAAGATAAATGTTGCGCATATAATCATGTATGAGAATGGAGTTACTATTTTGCAATGTGTGCATGATATGGGGTGTGTGGGGGAATATTTCCAATAGAATTTAATAATAAAGGTAGTGCCATGTTAATAAGTAAAATGTGAATAGGAATCAATAAGTTGAAAAGCCATGCATAACATGTAAAAGGCATATGACTTGGTCAAGCCACAAGCTGGGTGGAGATAAAAGAGTTTGTTTCACTGTGGCAAGCAACTTAAAGCCACAGTGAGGGTGTGTAACTTGTAGGAAACTGTTGTTGAGTTTGACTGAGTAAAAGAGCTATTGCTAACAGTTTAAGAAGGTGACTCAACCAAGGTTGAGGCTAAACTTGTTGGGACTGTATATGTGTTTGCATTTCAATTGTTTAAACAACCACACTGTACTTAATTTGGCTTAGTCAACTCATTTAGAAGAGAAGTCAATTTTTGCTAGTTAGTGGTGGCAAATGGAAGGGAAAAGGTGGTAGATGGAGAAGCTTAACTATAGCAATAATTTTCTCAATTTTTAGTATAAGTAGAAGCAGTCTCTTAACATTCTAGCATTCATCCTTTTAGAGTTCGTTGCTATAATTTTTTAGTGCAATTCATTGTTGAATGCATTAGTGAGAAAAGAGAGATTTCTTTGAAAGTTTGTAATTTGTTGAGAGTTTTTAGAGTTTGGAAAGAGGCTAGGATTGGAGATAGGCTAATCATAGAGGGAGCAACAAGTGTGACTGTGGGAATTAAGCTTAGAGGGTAGTTTCTTTGTTGGGAGCTATAATTCTAGGCATGCTGGTTTTTCTTCTTTATTCTTTTTATGTTGATATCATATTTGTTTATGAATGCAAGTGTTTGAGGAAAAGATGATTATATGTTATGTTGAGCTTGCTTGCATGAACTTTGATAAATTCTTATTTTGGTGAAACCTTACTGGTTCATACATACATACATACATACATACATACATACATACATACATACATACATACATACATACATATATATATTCCTTATGTTGGAATTAAGTGGTTGTGTTTGCTAAACAAGATAATCTAGAGTATTAGTATAATACCTAGGTTGTTAAAGACCATATGTATGCTTACATGGATCATGAAGTATGAGAAATAATATTACATTGAAGTGCTATATTGAAATTGTTAGTTTGTGATGCTATGAGTACTCGTGTGGTTAATTTGGTTGTTCCTAGGGTTAGGATAATCCATGGATGGGAGTAACCTAGTTGGTCAATAAGATCACTTAGATGTACATTACCTTTTTGGGTTGGAATTATGTTATGTGTAGCTTGCCAAGAGTATTTGTGGTCATTTACCAAATCGAGCTAAGGGGTGGGTGAACATACGACTACCACTTCATAGAAGTGAGTGTAATATGTAACTATCAAATCTTTGGCCAAAGTAGTGTAAGTAGCCACTGATTACACTTGGCGATTCCTTATGATCCATATTTGCCTAACTAGGTTGGGAATGTCATGCATGTAGGTAGGTATCCACAGTATGGTACCTCTAGTTATGTAGGACACAACACCATGCTCAGGAAGGCTATTATTATGAGGGTTACCAGATCAATCTCTTCATCGAAGGGAGGGCCATCTTACTAGTTAGGTAGATGTGCGAGGGACCACAGTAAGTCTATGGTTCACAGAAAAGCGCTTGAGTGATACTCTCCCTCATACAGTTGGCAGCCAAAATTTGAGGATGTATGCCTAGGAAGGGACATCTTGACTATTTGTACTTTATTTCATTGAGATCATAGAAGTTGTGTATGTATTCATGTATCTCTATCTTTATGGTAATTATATTTGGAAATTATTATCCTTACATAGAATTATGTAATATGAAATCATTACTTGGGATTATGTAATGTATCTTTATAAATGCAATGGAAGTTTGAAATGGGATTATTTGGAATGTGCATCTTGTTATTGAAATAGAATGGAAAATTTTTATTGCTTTAAGTTGGTAAAATTAAACTATTCACATGTGAGTTAAAACTTAGGTAAAATCAGTAGGTAAAACATTGGGCTTCTTACATGCAGTATCAAAGCTACTAGGTTTAGCTCCAGAACCTATGAGCTCGTTATGATTTCATCTAGCATTATGTGAATCTAATGTTTGGACTTATTGTGCCAAGATGGTGCATCTTAAGAAAAATTATAGAAATTCAGTGATAAGAAATGAGTGCTACCCCAAGGCCAAGAAGGAAAGGGAAGCCATTGTCAGAACCATTGAGGGAACCAATAATTATGACAAAACAATATGGCTTAGTGACACTTAATCCATTAGCCATGCCTTATTCCATAACAAAAAAGAAAGGAAGAAGATGTGAGAGGCAACTAACATTGTACCTCTTGTCTCTCCTACCAAGTTAGATTTTGTACCACTTTCCAGGGATATGCCCTTGAAGTGGAGTGTTAGTCCTACTTTGATCTTTATGGATCCTCATGTACCCTCACTATTTGAAATCGTTGTAATTGACTCTAGTGGCAAGTTAGAGGGATATGTCCCCCGAAATCATGTTTCTAAGAGTGAGTCTGAAGGTTATGTACCCTTCAACTATGTATTTGAACAACAATCTGAGGGATATGTCCCACTCATCTATGTATCGAAAAGTGAATCTGAGCTCGATATTCTCCCCTTGACTATCTGAATAGTCACTCTATGTAATTCAAGGATAATTGAAATCCATTTATCTTAATAAAAATTATGATTTGGAAAAACTTGTGCAAGAACTCTTCTTTTAACTTATTGTGTATGAATGTTTGTTTATCAAAATGTTTTAGAATTTTTGGTAAAGCCTTCATATGAACTAGTTGAAATGGAACCTCTAGGTGGAACACTACTTTGGTAGAAATGGTTAGAATAAGAACCAACCTTGGGGGTAGCCAAGAGGTGGGCCAAAATGTAGAAAACTTTGTGGCTAAATTGAATTGAATATTGGCCATGATGAATGAAACTAGGGAAATAATTGGACACCTCGAGCAAGAGGTAAGAGGAGCAGATAGGAAAGAATAGGAAGTTCCTAATGAAGAGGAAGGAGAAAATTCCAATGATCATTCACAGTCGAGTGAACATGGAAATGACGAATCCTAATCTAGATTTGAGGGAAGTAAGAGGAAATGACTTGCAAATGAATTATCACAAGATATGAGAAAGGTCACCCCTCCTAAGTTTGAGGGAACCACTAGTGGGGATGCAGCTGAAGCATGGCTCACGAAAATGCAGAAATATTTTAAGATAAGGAATTACTTTGAAATAACCAAGGCCGTATGGGGAGCCTTTCAGCTATTTGGGGAAGCATCCAAATGGTGGATGAAAAAAAAGATTGAGCTTGGGTTGAGTTCCTTAAGTCTCACTTGGGATGAATTCATGGAAATTTTTTGAAAGTGGTGGCTACCTCAACTTTACTATGATCATAAGCTTATGTGCTTTCAAAATTTAAGGCAAGCAAATTCCTTAGTAAATGAGTATTGGGAGAAATTCACTCATCTCCTAAGGTACATGCCTATGTACCAAAAGGACGAGTGGTTTCAAATTAGAAAGTTTATCATGGGCCTTAACGCCCAAATTGGGGGAGAAGTAGACGTGCATGGTCCTACTACTATGGATAGTGTACGAAAAAGCTATTAAACAAGAGAAGAGGCTTAAATCTATCTCTTCATTCCATGATAGGAATCAAAAAAAGTTTAATTGGTTGCAAAATAATCAAACTTCTAAGAAGCCAAGTGATGGGCATGACTTTCAAAGGAAAGGAGACAAGGGATTCCACAATAATCGGAATGAATCTAGAAGAGACCACATGAGAAATAATAACAACAACCCTAGCAGGAATGAAGGAAGTTCTAGGAAGCCAACATTAAGGAAATGGTCATTAAGAGAATTTTTTACATGTTGACGAGATCACTATGCAAGTTAGTGTCCCAAAAAACCACTAGGGATGTAGCCACATAGAAATCCTCTACCTCCTCAATGAGCAATGTTCCAATAGAAGATTCATGTAGTGCTAGACAATTAACAAGTAGAGTATCATATTACTCCCATAGAAATTCCAGGTACTTTGTTTGGCACACCTATTTCAATTCTAATTGATACAGGTGCTACAAAAAAAATTGTTTCTTCTAGTGTAGCTAGTAAGATTTCTATAAAAGTTGGCTATATGGAAAAGTCTTGAATTGTTGAGTACGCAAACTAGAAAAGAGCTAAGATAGAGCAATGTTTATTTAAAGCAAGGGTTGGACTTCTGAGTTTCTCTATGGAAGTAAATTTGTATGTACCCCCCTAGGTTTGTATGATGTCATATTAGGAATGAATTGGCTATGGAAGCATAGAGCTAAGGTAGATTGTCATGCTAAGATGGTTGAATGTTTAGATGATCTTGGAAACTAGGTATTCTTGCAAGGAACACCTAGGGAAGTTAAGTTACGATAAATCTCTGCCATACAAATGCATAGAGCTAAGAAGAAGGGATGTTAGTTTTTTGTTGTGAAAATGGAAAAATTGGAAGAGTGCAATGATTTCATCTCTCAAGATGATGTAGTGTACTACGAACCCTAGGATCTCCAAGAAGTTGAGGATGGTGAGATGGTGGAATTAGGGAAATCGGATATGGAAAAAAATCCTATCCTAAGGGAATTTGTGGATGTATTCCCAAATGAACTACCTAGGTTACCTCCCAAAAGAGTATTTGATTTCTCCATTGATATTGTTCCAAGGTCAGAGCCTATATCCAAAGTTCCATATAGGATGACCACGATGGAATTAATGGAGCTTAAATCTCAATTGGGGGAATTGATATCCAAAGGATTGATTTGATTTAGTGTTTCACCCTAGGAGCGCCAATGATATTTGTGAAAAAGAAGGATGGTGCATTGCACTTGTGCATAGATTATCGTTTTCTTAACAAAGAAATGGTAAATAACAAGTATTCATTACCACGTATCAATGATCTCTTTGATCATATGCGAGGAGTGACAATGTTTTCAAAAATTGATCTACAATCAAGATATCATCAACTAGGGATCAAGGATAAAGACACATCCAAAACAACCTTCAGGACTAGGTATGGTCATTATGAGTTCATAGTCCTACCTTTTGGACTAAAGAATGTACCTGCAACATTCATGAACTTGATAAATAATGTATTTAGGGATTGCCTAGACAAGTTTGTGTTGGTGTTCTTGGGCGACATTCTTATTTACTCCAAAAATGAAGAAGAACATCTCCAACATTTAGGGATTGTTCTCCAACATCTAAGAGAGCATATTTAACTTTATGGAAAACTCTCAAAATGTACCTTCTTTCAAAAAGAGGTACAATATATAGGTCATGTGATTTTAGCAGATGGGATTACAATTGATCCAACAAAATTTAAGGCAATGCTTGAATGGACTGTACCGAAGAATGTGCCGAAAGTTCAAAAATTCATGGGTTTGGCAGGATATTATTGAAATTTTGTAGCAAAATTTTCCATAATAGCTTTTCCCATCACATCATTGCAAAGAAAAGGGAAGAATTTTGAATGGTCAGAGAAATGTCAAGTGACATTTGAACAACTTAAGGAGAAGTCAACTACAACTCCAATATTGAAAGTACTAGATCCAGATGGTGATTTTATTGTCATCACGGAAGCTTCAAGAGAAGGTTTGGGTGGAGTGTTGGTGCAAGATGGGAAATTCATAGCCTATGAGTCTAGCAAGCTAAAGCCTTATGAGAAAAATTATGCTTCGCATGATCTGGAATTGGCAACAGTTTTCCATGCATTACAAATTTGGAGGCACTATTTGTTGGGGAAACCTTTCAAACTGAAGACCGATCACCATGGCCTAAAGTATTTGTTCACCCAGCTGAATTTGAATGCATATAAAGGAGATGGCTATAATTGATAATTGATAATTGATTATGATTTTAATATCAATTACATCAAGGGAAAAGAAAACTGAGTTGCAAATGCCCTAAGTCGTAGGAGACATATATCCTCGATGATATCAATTCAAACTAATTTCAAGAGTCAAGTGTTGTAAAAATCCAAGGGTGATGAGTACTATGAGAAAGTCAAGAAAGCACCCTCAGATAACTTGCAAGATCCAAGGTATGAAGGATTTCATTTTGAACTTGATGGTTTATTAAGGTTTAAGGGAAGAATATGTGTACCCAACTCTAAGAAATTATGGAATACAGTATGGAAAGTTCATACCGCACCTTATTATGGACATCTCAGAGTAACTAAGTTGTTGACTAATGTGAAGCTATTGCATTTTTGGAAAGGAATGAAAAGGGATGCTGCAATATTTATAGCAAGTTGCTTAGAATTTCAAAGGGTGGAGGCAGAGCATCATCACCCCACAAGACTTGTGTATCCTCATGAAGTTCTAGAAAGGAAATGGCAAGTCATAAGTAAGTATTTTGTGCAAGGTCTTCCAATGTCTAGGAATAAGCATAATGCTTGATTCTGGTAGTGGTGGATAAGCTTACCAAGGTAGCTCATTTTATTACAGGGAATCTAATGGATGGAGCTCCTATTATAGATTGAAAGTTAATTCAAGAGGTATTTAGGTTACATGGAGTTCCTAAGAAGATCATTTCTGATAGGGATTCTCGTGTAACATCTAGGTTTTAGAAAACCTTATTTTCTTCACTTGGGACACAGTTGAACATAAGTTTAGCATATCATACAAAAAATGATGGTCAAAGTGAAAGGGTGAACTAAGTTCGAGAAGATCTACTAAGAATGTATTACATGGACCAACAATATAAGTGGGAAGATTATCTACCATTGGTGGAATTTGTGTATAACAATTATTATCATTCCACAATTAAGATGGCTTTGTTTGAAGCATTGTTTGGCAGGAAGTTCCAAACTCCTATAAGCTAGGATAAGCTAGAAGATAAGATAAGCCTTGGGCCAGAAATGCTATTAGAAATGGAGGAGAAAGTTAGTATAATTAAGCAAAGGCTATCAAAAGCTAATAATAAGTAGAAAAGTTATGTAGATTCTATATGGGTACCCAGACATTTCTCAGTAGGGGAAAAAGTTTTTCTCAAAGTTAAGCCTCACAAGTGTTCTATAAAGTTTGGAAAGTCATCCAAACTAGCTCCAAATTATGTAAGTCCTTTTGAGGTTCTCGAAGAAGCTAACTCTATTGCTTATCGAATTTCTTTACCACCAGCCCTTGCCAGGATGCATAATGTCTTTTATGTGTCATACCTTAAGAAGTATATGCTAGGGGATAATCATGTTATTGTTTAGAATGCTTTACGGGTACATGACCCAGGAGTGGTAATAATCGAGCCTCTTAGAGTACTAAAAACATGTAGGCTTCACCTACATAATAGAGAGGTTCTACAATGCAAGGTCTTGTAGGATCAATATGTAGAGGATTCTGCCACTTAGGAGGACTATGCTAAGATGAAGCAAAAGTTTCCTCATGTTTTGCTAGACTTTGAAAGTTCTTAAAACAATCTTGATATGTTAAAGTTTTATGTTTTATGTATGATACTTAAAATCATCGAGGACGATGATTCACAAGGGAATTACCTATTTACTGTTACTTTGATGAGTTATTTTTTTTTAATACATGATTATGTTTTGTATATTTTGATGGGAAATGCAATGAGTGAATATGTATTGCAATGAAAATGCTTTAAATTATTTGAAGATGAAAATATATGATGTATATGAATGCTATGTTATCAACTAACTTATTTTGTGATACACTAGGTTGGATGCAAGAAATAATTGAGCCCTCCAGAAGAGAGGGGGAGTATCACTTAGGAGAGGAGCTTGTTTTGGTAACCCTTAATGTACCTACTTGAGCTATCACACACTCACATCCTAGTTTGGTTAAGTTGAGTCAAGTCAGTTCGAGAATTGGTAAGTAAAACCCTTGGTCATAGTTTTGGGATAATTGGAATATTTGTTTATTAGTCTTTATTCCTTTTGTTGTTTCTATGACTATTTCCTTGGTTTGAATCATAGTGTCTGAGTCTCTATTTTGGGTAAATGTTCTTTATGTATTTATTCTATAGATGATAGTCAATACGTATATACATTAAATGTATATATGTATATATATTTGATAACTCATGTATATGAGCATATGTGTGTATGTGCACACATAGGTATAAATACTTATGTATACACATATATAGATACCCCATATACATGGGAAATTGATTGGATATATATACACTTGGTATATATATGTACTTATCGATAAATATATGTATATTTATTAGAAGATGTTGAAATAATGATAAATATGTGTATCAATACATATGTATATATGTACGATTATATAAATACATATATGTATATATTAATATACACATGTATTTACAAATATATGCAATTGACAAATAAATGGTTTTTAATATATAATACACACACACACACACACATATATATATATAGCATTACATATATATATTAATATATATGATATATGTATTGACTAACATGAATAAGAGAACTATGCATATGTAATGCAAAGCTTATGTAAAGCAAGTAGCATGAAGAAAATACGATATAAGATAAATGTTGTGCATATAATCATATATGCTAATGGAGTTACTATTTTGTAATGTGTGCATGATATGGGGTGCATGGGGGAATAATGTCCATAACATTGAATAATAAAGGCAACACCATGTTAATAAGTAAAATGTGAATAGGAATCAATAATGTGAAAATCAACGCATAACATGTAAGAGGCATATGACTTGGTCAAGCCATGAGTTGGCTAGAGATAAAAGAGCTTATTTTGTTGTGGCAAGCAACTGAAAGCCACAATGAGAGTATGTAACTTGTAGGAAACTATTACCAAGTTTGATTGAGTAAAAGAGCTATTGTTGGCAATTTACAAAGGTAAGTAATCCAAGGTAAAGAGGTTGAAGTTGCTAGGACTGTATATGTGTTTGCATTTCAATTTTTTAAACAACCACATTGCACTTAATCTGGCTTAGTTGACTCATTTACAAGAGAAGTCAGTTTTTTTTGTTTAGTGGTGGAAAATGGAAGGGAAAAGGTGGCGGATGGAGGAGCTTAACTATAGCAATAAGTTTCTCAATTTTTAATATAAGTAGAGGCAACCTCTTAACCTTTTGGCATTCATCCTTTTAGAATTTGTGGCTATAGTTTTTTTGTGCAATTCATTGCTGAGTGCATTAGTGAGAAAAGAGAGATTTCTTTGAGAGTTTGGAAAGAGGCTAGGATTGGAGATAGGTTGATCATAGAGGGAGCAACAAGCGTGACTATGGGAATTAAGCTTAGAGGGAAATTTCTTCATTGGGAGCTATAATTCCAGGCATGCTCCAATTTTTCTTCTCTATTCTTTTTATGTTGATATCATACTTGTTTATGAATGCGAGTGTTTGAGGAAAAGATGATTATATGTTATGTTGAGCTTGGTTGCATGAACTTTAATAAATTCTTATTTTGGTAAGCTTGCATGATCTTTGGTGAAACCTTATTGGTTGATATATATATATATATATTTATTTATTTATATTTTATGTTGGAATTAAGAGGTTGTGTTTGCTAAACAAGATAACCATAGAGTATTAGTATAATACCTAGGTTGTTAAAGACCATATGTATTCTTACATGGATCATGAAGTGTGAGAAATGATATTTCATTGAAGTGCTATATTGAAATTATCAGGTTGTGATGCTATGAGTACCCATGTGGTTAATTTGGTTGTTCCTAGGGTTAGGATAATCCATGGATGGGAGTAACTTAGTTGGTCAATAAGATCACTTAGATGTACATTACCTTTTTGGGTTGGAATTATGTTATGTGTAGCTTTTCAAGAGTATTTGTATTCATTTACCAAATCGAGCTAAGGGGTGGGTGAACACATGACTACCACTTCATAGAAGTGAGACTCCATTTCCTAGGAAGTGAGTTTGATATGTAACTATGAAATCTTTGGCCAAAGTAGTGTAAGTAGACATGGATTACACTTTTTGGTTCATTGTGAGCCAGGTTTGCATAACTAGGCTAGAAAGGTCATGCATGTAGGCAGGTATCCACTGTATGGTAGCTCTAGTTATGTAGGACACAACACCATGCTCAGGAAGGATATTATTATGAGGGTTACTAGACCAATATCTTCATCGAAAAGAGGGCCATCTTACTAGTTAGGTAGATGTGCGGGGGACCACAGTAAGTCCGTGGTTGGTAGAAAAACACTTGAGTGATACACTCCCTCATATAGTTGGCAGCCAAAATTTGAGGATGTATGCCCAGGAAGGGACATCTAGACCATTTGTACTTTGTTTCATTGAGCTCATGGAAGTTGTGTATGTATTCATGTATCTCTATCTTTATGGTAATTTTATTTAGAAATTGTTATCCTTACATAGAATTATGTGATATGAAATCATTACTTGGGATTATGTAATGTATCTTTATAAATGCAATGGAAGTTTGAAATGAGATTATTTCGAAGGTGCATCTTGTTATTGAAATAGAAAGGAATTTTTTTATTGCTATAAGTTGGTAAAACTTAAATTGTTCACATGCGAGTTAAAACTTAGGTAAAATCAGTAGGTAAAACATTGGGCTTGTTACATCAATAGTTTCTATGGCCATGAATAATTTCCTTTTATCTTTCATCTCCAAAGATGTCTTGATCCTCTTCATCAGTAGAGTAGCCTTCTTCATTAATGAAGAAAATATTTTGTTTCCTTTGAACTTTATTCCCTTTATGAGATGATTTAGTTTTATACTTTACTCAACATTGTTAGTCTTTATAAGGACACTTAGCCATAAAAATTCCTACTTCACCACAATTAAAACATTTGAAAGGTAACTTACCTTTATACTTTTCAGAGCCTCTATGTAACTTTCTGACAAAGTTTGCTTCCTCTGAATTTGATCCAACATTAGAATTTGGTTCAACTAGCTTCTTAGATGCTTTGAATGCTGCCTCTTTCCTTATAGAGTTTTCACTATCAAACTTCATTTCATAGGCAGTTAAGATTCCATGTAATTCATCCATTTTTAGAGAGTTCAGATCTTTAAATTCTTCAACAATAAAAAATTTAGAATCAAAACTTCTAGGAAGAGATCTGAGTTCCTTTTCCACAATCATGCTTTCTTTCAATTCCTCACCGAGACCTTTGACAGAATTAACAACTTCATCAACCTAAAGCAAGAATGTGGCAATGTTTTCTTCTTCCTTCATTTTCAGACTTTCAAACTAACTTCAATGAGTTTGAAGCTTTACTTCTTTAACCTTGTCATCACCTTTAGAAATGGTGTGCAATTTACCCCATACTTCCTTTGTTGTCCCACACTAGATGACCTTCACAAACTCATAGTTAGATAAACCACATAAAATATTATTCCTTGCTTTAGCATTATTTTCACAAGCCTTCTTTCCATCCTAATCTCTTGGAGCATTTTTAGGAATCTCATATCCATCTACAACTGATTGCCAAACCTCTTGCCCCAAGGGCATGAAGTATGCTTCCATCCTTACTTTCTAAAAAGCATAACTGGATCCATCAAAGATTAATTCCTTATGTGCAGAAAATCCTTTTTGAGCCACCAAGTATGCCTTCACAAATCTACCTCAAGCTATTAAGCTTCTTCAAAGGAACCTGACTCTGATACCAATTGAAGGGTACACAATCCACTGAGAGGGGGGAGGGGTGAATCAATAGATCAAATCAATTTAAAACTCATTAATCTAACACTTATGCTAATCAATAAAAAAACTACTGATAATCAAGCAACAACATAAGCACACACATTTGCACATGAGAACCCCAGATATACGTGGAAACCCAAGATGGGAAAAACCACAGTGAGAATAGTTGCTTGGATCTACTGTCCAAATCCAACCTCACAAAGTAGGAATATAACAAGGGGATTTATAATATGAAGTAGGTACCAACCTACCAGAGACACCAATCCCCAAATGTATTTGTAGGCACCAACCTAATGGAGACACCAATCCCAAATATAAGAGTAGAACACCAGTCCTACATAATTACAAAGATAAAGCTTGTAGATTTTCAATGCTAGTTACACAACTTACACACGGTTTGAGCTTGATCCAGACACACTACTACATTCCTTAAGATCTTCTAATGATGACACAATGATTGAAATGCTTCACATTGAATAACACTTGTTCACACACTTACATACACGAGCATATTCACTCACCACCTTCTCTTTAGTTCTTCACACACATCACACACTCATAGCTACACAAAAGTATGACAATTATATACAAGACATTACATTAACATCACTCCATGTCGGCCAAGGATCCATAATTAACCAAGATGACATAAGGTGGACCTAAATTCAAATTACATGAAACATGTAATAGGTCAATTCTAAATCAAATTTGTTGCCACCAAAAGAACATGATGTCGTGTGCTTCCACAAAAACCTTAATTTGGACCTATTTTATCATCCCACATTCTCTTTGAATGCTACATGCTACTAGCCATTGCCGCACGGATCTGGAACCACCACTAGATGACAAACAAACACAAATAACCTTTTGTCACTTCAAACTTCTTGCATGCTGAAAATATCTTCTAAAAACTCTAGAATATGATAGAACATGTGTAGACATACTCTCCATTCAAACTACAAAGCCAAACTTGCCTTCAGGAAGGAATACTGAACATAAATGTATTGCCAGAGAAATCTCTCTACTGAGCAACTGACCACAAACATTCCATATCACACTTTCAGATCACTTCCATCAACATGAATAGTTGTAGGATGATATTGTAGACAATCCAATAACTAATTTTATTAATATAGCTAGCAATATATAATTCCACAAATCAAAATGATATGATAGTACAATTACATTTAATTCTCATTGATCTGCTGACCATATTCCTTTGACATCAATGAACTCCTTTAACACTAATGAACTCCTTTGCTATTAATGATAACCTCTCGTTCAACAACATGTGCATACTTCTATGTGCCCATTGTCTCCTTTGATTTAATCCCTTTTACATCTTAGGTCAACTTTGTACTAGTGAGGTTGATCTTATGGTCCTAGACTCACCCTTTCAAATTAAAAATAATAATTAAAAGTTTATCCAACTCTTCACTAATTATTTTTCCTCCATGGGCCAATTAAACACAAATTTACATGTTTGATTACTACATTCTATTTAAAGTCATTCAAGACATTCATTTTAAACATCTAAGGAATCTCTCCTAATTTGATACTCAATTGTATATCATTTGCATTACACCACTTTAATTTGTGTAATAAAAAAAATCTATATCTTACAATTACTTTATGAGCATATGCACAATTAAAAAATATTGTCTTCAATCATCTATTCACCTACTCAAGTTTTTCTAGGGTTGATCTAGGATAGCGTGTTCCTTGTGATGTTAACAACAATCCTCCAAAAGTATTCTTAAACAATGTCAATCCCTAAATACCAAAGCAGACAATAGAAGCAAAGGTGTTCATTAGGTGAAATAGATAACATAATCATGTAGAATTTTGAATGAAGTTTGTAGGTGTAGGATATTTCTATGATTGCAAACTCGACCATGATCTTCAAACTCAACCCAATATATAATAAACCCAATATTATGATCCTAAGACAATTTATAGACTATCAAGATCCTTTTCTAATCTTGAGACATATAGATTTTTGAATGCCATATCAAATTGCACTCATTCTTCAATTATAAAATTAAATTCTTTTATTTTCTATTTACTTTTTATATTTAACTATTAAAGAGAAGACCTACCACCCTAAATTATTACCATTAAAATAATCTAATTAAGCTTGTGTACCTATATCCCTAGACTACAATTAAGGTAAGTTTCTTTTCCTTTTACTAACACATTTGACCAGAACAACAAAGAATATTTTAGAAAGGTAATGAGTGGTGAAAATCTTCTTCTTAGTAGAAACCCCTTCCACGTACAAAAAGAAGATTCACTAGCAAGCTAACATTGGCTCAAGTGGCTCAATTTTCCTGTCAAAAACAAATTATACGGGACGGTGTACATGCACTCCAATCTATATGGAATGCACTCTAGATCTCTGGGCAAATCTGCACCTTCCACGTTTGGAACTTTGAGCACAGATAAGATAACAGAAAGGAAGTACGCTTAGCAAATATTGACAAAACAGGGTAAAATGGGTGATACTGCCCGAGAAAAAGTGGGAGGTGTAGTGTGAACAGGGATCAACACTCTTGACTCAATGTTAAAAATTGCATCAGCAAAAGGATTAAAAAAAAACACGGAACCCATCTCGAATCCACGAACAAGAGTGACCAAGAAGCTATCTTAGACCAGAGTTAACATAGATAACCATAGGTTAGAGAGCCTTTAAATATACATGGGACCTCATTATGGCCCTCGTTGTCTAGTCAATGGAGGAGTAGAGTTGGGTGGCGCGAAGCGACATTTGTTCTCTGCATACCAGGTAGTTCGAATCCCTTTGTTTTCGCTTTTCGTTTATATTAGTATCTCGTAGTTTTCTTTGCTGTTCTTTTTCGCAGTTAATTCTGTTACAGGATATTCAAATGGGCCTGTATTTTAGGATCACCCATCTTCATTAATGGGTTCAGAGAAAAACAAAATATCCCTTTTTCGATTATATGCGTATTGGGTTTTGAATTCTAATAACACCCATCTCCATTAATGGGTTATGGGAAAAAAATTCTCCCCTTTTTGATCATATGCTTATTGGGTTTTGGTTTCTAATAATACGCATCTGAAGTTTTGTTAATACGGTTCTTTTGTCGACTATGATTTGGGGTTTTTCGATTTTTTGAGGGTTATAAGGGTTTGATTGTTGGTGTGAAATTAGGGCTGCCTTTGGAGTGACCCCATGTCAAAGAAACAACACAGAAAGCGTGGCAGAGGCTCTCCCCTTGTGGAACATTGTAATCTTTTCTGTGGAGGTACGCTGTGGTGCATTGAGCAGAGCTCTTTGAAGGATAAAGGTTCTTGCTTCGTTTAGCCCTTGAATGAAAGAGGGCTCCGGCAGCGCATGGTCGCATTTTTTTCAATGGAGAAATGATAATGAGTTTTGACGAGTTTTTGGTAGTTGCAGTTGGCAGCTTCCAGTTGCTGGGGGCTGGATTTTTTTGTTACTGTAAATTATAGGAATTCATGTCGGGGTAGTACCTCAGTAATTGGGGCTCTGCTTGCAGTGGGGTTTTTGATGCACTTAGATGAGAGAAGCCTGATAGATATCATCAATTTGATCATTTGTTAACTTTCAATACTGCAAGAGAAAACTTTTTGTTTTAGGGGGATTGCAGTTTTTGCTAGTCAAGGATTTCGCTTTCAAGACAAAAATTTATTTAACTGCAGTTGACTCTGCAATCCCCAGCATTGGCACGGTAATGGGTTTTTAGCAAAAGAATATTTGGCCTTTTAAGTCTGAATTGTCTATAAACAAATATGCTTTTGTCCAAAGAAACGTACATCTGTATTTATTAGGAATTTGATGGTTTTGTGAATGTGAGAAGTTTGTTCAATTTACGGAGTTATTAGTTGCTGGAAGTTCTAAAGAAGGGCTCTTATATCAGGCTGTGTTAAGTTGTTTTCAATGTACGTGTGGTGTTTTAAACTCTGCTTGGGTACAATGCGTTTAGGGCCACTCATTTGATGATGGTATAAAGTTCTAGTAGCATCTGAAGATGCGGTAAGGTTTCTCCTCATGGGCAGCCAACAACTGCCAAAATTGTACAAAGCAGGTTGAGCCAACGGTAACATATTCGGCACCGAGTGTTTCCCAGTGGTTCTTCCAGAATTTTTATCCTGACATATAATTTTCTGCAAAAAATCTCCTAGTGGTAGTAGAGATCAATTGAGATTATGAGCAGGTATTTAAGATCAGTGAATTGCACTGGTAAAATTATGCATATAAAAGGGTGAGATAGCATTTCATTTTGGTTACTGAGTGAATTCCAGCATTTGTTTGGCAACTTTTATTGCTACATACAATTCAATTCAGTTCCAGAAGAATTCTACTGGAAGTCCAATAGCCTGTTTGGATTTGAGGTGATGACTTTATGGGCAGTTATCAGCTGCCAAAATGCGAAGGGTGTGACATAATACCGATTTGGTCACTGATTGCTTTATTGTATTTGTTCTAACATTTTATTCCACACATAAAGTATGCTGCAAAAGAAATAAACTGGAAATGTAAGAGACCATCTAGAGCTTGAGAGTAAGTTTTATGGAGAGTGATCAGCTACCAAACAGTTTCAAATCACCGTGAGATAACAATATCATTTTGGTCATTGAGTGTTTCCAGTATCTATTTTGGAATTTTTATCCACCCATGTGATTCATCGCAAAGGAAAAGGAATATTGCTTAAAACAGAATTTACTTGAGTTTGAGATTAAGCATTGTTGTACCTCTGTAATCACTGCAAACGTTTGGATGGGGCACAATTCTCAGCTACCTGGTTTCTGCTTTCACCCTACTGATGAGGAGCTAGTTGGCTACTACTTGGAAAGGAAAGTGTATGGGCGGTCTCTGAATGAAAACATCATATCAGAGGCAGATCCATACAAGTACGAGCCTTGGGATTTGCCTGGTACTTTCATTCACACTTGTCTTTGAGCATACTGAGCACTGATAATTCACTTTCTGTTGAATGGTATGGGCTAGGACTGGCATCTTTTCTGTTTAATGCTCTAGGATTAGGTACATATCATAATAAAGGATGTTATAACATTATTGAAGCAGAATTTATAAGAGTTAATTATGTGTGACTGAGCTAGTCAACTTGAGAATTGTAATATTTTTAAAATATGTTGAGTCCTGATTGAAAATTTTCTGTTCCATATTACTTTGCAAACACAGGTAAATCTTGTATACAGGGAAGAGGCTCAAAGTTGTATTTTTTCAGCCCCACAAATGGAAGATACTCCAAGGGAAACCAGTTGGTTCGGGCCACAGAAGCAGGCTACTGGAGAACCACGGGAAGAGAGAAAACCATTTCTGCAAATTCTGGAGCACGGGCGATTAAGAAGACTAAATCTTTTTACAGATGGCATGATACAGATAAAACCAATTGGCAGATGCATGAGTACATTCTTGAACATGATGATTCAAGGCCTGTGCAGGTAATATAACTTATACTACTCTGCAGACTTGGATGAATTACGTCACTTATTTCTCATTTATAAGACTAAGATTGTCAGCCTTCAGTCTGTTAGCTGATGAATTTACTTGCTATTATGTTGATTTCCAAGGCATTGACAGTTCTGATATTTGAGTTACTATTGTTACTAGAGGAGTTTTGGCACTCAATTTTTCATTGCTGCCAACATTTTGATTAACCAGGATGGTCTCTTACTAACTCTTGTTTGTGGATGCAGAATTCATTTGTTCTGTGTAAAGTCTTCCAAAAGGCTATGCCCCAAAGAGATGAAGGGTGCACAAGTGAAGTCCCCTGTATAGAGACTGGGCTAAGGTCTTCTTTGGGTATAGAAAGAGATTCACTTAATACACAGCCGACCACAAATGCCTTCAATACCATTGCTGATTACAACATTTATCAAAGGAAGACTTTAGTGGAGGACACTTGCAAACTCCCAGGGGTACCCCCTGACGATGAGGTACAGATGTTCTTGATGGGGTGCCTTTGTGATCCTGATGACCTAAAACCGAATATTAAAGAAAATGGATTTGGGGAAATGTCTGTTTACGAAAACCAGGTAATTTAATTTTGTTTCATTTATGATGGTATTCCATTGATCACTTGGGTGGAAAGTTGGTATTAGATATATAGCTGTAATCAGATAACCAAAATATTGTAGTAGACTTTTATGTTCGGGTTTTTATATTGGTGGGCTTTATGTACAGTTTGTCTCCGAGCCCAAGTGTTCACTCTCTTAACCAAATTTTATTATATAACTGTCTTTCTTAACTGATGGACCATGGATCTTATTGCTAATTACTTGGGTGAAAAGTTGGGATTAAAAAGCTGTTATCAGATTACCAAAATATACTAGTGTACTTCTATGTTTGGTTTTTCATGTTAGTGGGTTTTATTTACAGCTTCTCTTTAAGCTCTAATGTTCACTCCCTCGACATTAACTTTATTTTTTTAATGTCTCTCTTAACTGATAGACAGCACATTTCATTGCTAATTAGACTATTTCTGCTGTCTGCCATTTTTCTATCCAACTCAAGAAACACTGCACTTAATCTATGTGCTAGAAAAATTCAAATGGCGTTTGCTGCCTGAAGTTCTGCTGGATTTCTTAGTTTAAAAAACATTTCCCTACACTTTCATTGGAGGAAGTAAGGTATTGTTCCTACTCAAATATCAATTGCATGTTGGATGCAGCCCCTCATGCTGGAGAAAGGAACTTCTTCTGTTAATGGAAAATACTGTGTGGAAGATGATGTGGGTAACCGGCATATCCAAGAAACTGTGATAGCCAAGGGCAAAAGTATGCTGTTATCTTCATCCTTGTCAGATCAACAAGATTTCCCCCGTGAGATTCTGGAGGGCGATTTCATAGAATTAAATGATCTAAATACTCCACTTGATTTGGAATGCTGCAGTTCAGACACAGGCATTTATCAGTGACTTCAAAGTTTTTACTATGCTTCAGGTATTATTGCCTTGTATTTGTTGTATTGAAATTACTACTTACTTGGTCTTTTTCTATGAAAGTGCTTTTAGATGCATTAGCAAATTTTTTATTATCTTTTTTAACGTTCAATCTTAATGAATTAAACAGGCATAAATTACAAGATTTACCAGGCATAGCTCAAATTGCACACTCGGAGTCAATTTTACATCACAGAGCAAAAGAGACGGGCATGCTCATGGACATAGTAGAAACAATTCAACTGTCAAAAGTGAATGCTTTTCATTAGTTCATTATGCCTTGCACCATTGGACCATAAAAAATAAAAGATTATGATGGTATTGAACTTGATAGCACGATACCAATAGATTTCATGAAATTGGACATAACATTTGATCAGTTTGATTTGAAAACCCATGCTCGAGAGGATCATCTGTTCAAGGGTTATTGCTATTTATTGTTTAAGAAAAGCCAATGGTAGCAGATAGGTAGAATTATTTGCGTGGATATCGTGGAAACTTGCAATTAGATCAATTGCCAGGACTTCCAATTCAATAATTATATATGTTACTTAGATCTGTTGCTCCGACTGTTTTCTTTTTATCTCATCTTTAAATTTCATTGCAGTTGGTCCAATTTACAAAGTCAGATGCCTTTAATGAATGTATACGGTATTATGATTTTGCAGTAGGATTTTTGATTTGAATATCATTTTGAGTAATTTAAAATATTGTCTAAAGTTGAATGATGCAAAGCTTAAGAGTAAAATAGTTATTCTGGTAAAGGAAAGCTTAAATTTTCTAATATGTTTTTTGATCGTAAGTGATTGTAGCATACATTTATGCACCATACAAGTGTTTGTGTTATGGAAGTTCTTTAGATTATACCCTCAATGGTTTCATATTTGAATTTATGGCCAAGTCCACTTGCAATGGCTGTCACCTTTTTGTAAGCTCAGATTTGTCCTATTGGAACTAAGAATTCCATGACTAGGTTAGCCAATATTTCTGAATTTGAGTGTATAGAATATGTATCACCAACATTTCGGGTCAAACTCTATGATCCATCATCAGGGTATGAGCCAGAGAAGAGAAATGATCATACCTTGATGATAGATGCTGAAATTTGATTGATATCCAGGATGATGGAATTTGATGTGAAATGATGGTGATAAAAAAATTTAGAGTAAAATCCAGAAATAGTGGGCTACATTATGGACTGTTGAAATTTCATGACTGTTTTTCTTTGGAATGGTTGCCATTTTAAAGAGGCAAGATGAAATGGTTGTAATTGAGCAATGCAGTGCATAGCTATTATTATATATCTATGCCCCGAGCAAGTGTCATTGTTATTGAAGCTCTTTAAATTCATTATGGACTGGAAATTTTCTGTTATACGGGGATGTGTCCCCTGCCACAAAATCCATTGTACCCGTTCCGTACCGTCCCCGGGATAGGGGGACGCAAAGGGAATGTCCCCAAGCCATCCCTGAAACAGCCCAACTAGTAGGAAATGGGAGGAAACGTCCGTTACACTTTGGGGACGTTTACCCACCCCCCCGGATGGGGAATGTTGGAAACGTCCCTCGTCGTACTGGGGATGAGTAGCCATCCCCTACGGACAGGGAGCTTTCCAGATTAAAAAAAAAATTAAAAAATTGATTTTTTAAATATTTCGTCCTCCTTTCTAAGGTGATTTTTGAAGTTCTGATTTCTGAATGTTTATGCTTGTATTTGATTGAATTTTAATGCCCAATCATTTGCATAAAAAATAGAAATGATTACTATCATAACATCAACAAATATTAAACATTCAACCTCATATCTGATTTTATTTGCCCTATATCACGTCTGAATACATTGCATTACAGGTCTGATATAAATCTGATTTGATTACAGCAGCAGACATTTCTTTCAAAATCTAATTTATATTGATTCGTAATGAAATACAGACATGCCTGGATCATTGGCTACTAATAAGTTTAATGACATTTATTATGCTGTTATACTACTGTTCTCGGTATTTATTTACATATCGATATTGTTGTTATCAATTATTAATTTATTGACATTTCTCTCTTTCCCTCTCTCTTTATAAATATATTAATAAATTTTGAAAAAGCATGTATATATATATATATGTTGCCGTCCTCCTAAAAATGCTCCCTAGGAAACGATCCGGAAATGCGCCCCCTGCGGTCCCCTGTCCCTGTCCCTGTCCCTGTCCCCGAAACGCCATGGAACATAGTGGAAATTTTATGACAGTATTTCTTTTTCTTTGGAATGGTCGCCACTATAAAGAGGCAAGATGAAATGGTTGTTACTGAGCAATGCGATGAATGGCTATAACTATATATCTTTGCCTCGAGCAAGTGTTATTATGGAAGCCCGTTAAATTCATACCCTCGATGATTTCATATTCAAGTTAATGGCCAAGTCTACTTATAGCTGCCGTCATCTTTCTGCAAGCTCAGTTTTGCCCTACTGGAAGTAGTTATTGAACAGTGCGATGAAGAGCTATTATAAATGTTTCAGAGTCTATTGCCTTTCCTATACCATTGGGCAAGATAGTTTTGGATGTGTTAAAAGAGTTTGGATCTTAACTGGCCCGCTTCCTTATTTCTGGCTGTTTAGTAATTTACTATTAGTTGTTGGGGTCCCATTTATTCACCTGAATACTCCGTTATTATGGTTATTTTGTCTCTGAAATGATTAAATAAAATATTTTAGTAGAATTTTGTGTTTGTTTTACACCGAAGGATGTTAATTTTTATTTTGAATAAATGTAAAATGTGAGAACCAGGATGGTGGAGAAGAAGTGAAAAGCTGAGATTTTACAGCCTTTCAGCTATCTTCAATCTTTTAAGAAAGTGGACCAGGTAGAAAATTTGTGAGAGCTCTTTTTATCCACAGCCGTGAGCTGAAATCTAGCTTGGAGTTTGTTTAGTGGTCTCCATTTGAGATTTAGGGAGGTCATATAAGTATTTGAAAGTGGATTATATTTCTGTTTCCTGAAAAGAGCCATTCGTCTGAATTGTTTTGTTAAGAACAAAAGGTAACACTTCTTAGCATGGATAGAAGTCTATTCCACTAGATACAGGAGGGTGGGAAGCTTGGGATATGGCTCGATAATTGGTCACGCCAAGTTAGTTGAGGTGAGATGGTTTACCGGGCCTTCTAAATACTGTTGAACTGAAGACCAAAAACACTAGGCTATACAATGAAGAGCTCTAAGGATTCATATGGCATGTAGGCAAAGTGTCTTGAGTGCTAGGACCAGTGAATCCAGCCCTCCTCCTTTGGTTAAATGCAGTGGGTCCGAAATGAGACCGACATGCCTCTCATGTTTGACCATTTAAACCAAGGGGAGCTTCTCACGAGTTTGGCGAGACAAGTTTTAGAGGGGTGCCAGCAAGAAGAACCATGTGGCAAGGAGAATATAGGAGAGGAATCTAGTGGTTCAACAAGGCAATTCGATCTTTATTTGTTTATAGTCTTTCACATATTAGAAAGTAATTTCATAATGTGGAGACAATTTGATCAACATTCTACAAGGGCCCTTAAACATTATTTTACATTTTATTTTGCAAACCTTTTTTGAAAGTTCAACAACCCCCATTTTAACAATATTGAGACATGTTTTATTAGAATGGTTGCTGAATATAACATAATGTGGGAACCCTTTGACTTCACATTTTAACCTTAAACATATTATCACTCTTGTTTTACCCCTCTTCACTCTCAAGAGATGGTATCTTAGAATGAAAATGAGGCATTTTGCAAGAAAGCAAATGGTTTTGAGTTGATAAAAAATGGGAAGTTATTGTAGAGAGTTCACACTTATTATATATCCAAATTGAGCATCCTTAGGTGTGACTAATTTTGAGAAGTGTGCCATCAAAGTTTGGTAGTCTTTTGTTCTTAGGTCTCTTAAGAGACTTTATTAAAATCATGTAGTTTAGGAAGATTGTGATCTTTGCAAAACAAGATAGGGTATCCTCTAGTATTCACTTACCTACCTTGACATGGAAGTGTAGTCAATTTGGTTCCATGAGGAAAAAATATGCAAAATATGATTTTTGAAAGTACTATAGTCATGTAAATAAGACATTTTGCAAGAATGCATTCGTTGTTGGCACAATCCAATGATTTAAATTTGATGAGAACCAATAGAAGTTATTCTCAAGGGACCCGCCATCTAGTTGTAGGTTTAGAAGTACTTTTAGGTTACAAAAAATGTTCCTTCAAAGTTTTGTTTCCTAAGACATTGCCAAAATTGTCTAGTTCAAAAGGATTAGGACCCCTAAAGAACAAAATAAAGTCTCCTTGCGCCATTCAACAACCCACCTCAACATGTTGGCACATTTGTTTGTCTCAGAACACAAATAATGCAAAATATAGCTCTTGACAATATCATATTGAACATAAATGAGACATTTTGCAAGAATGCATTTGTTGTTGGCATGGTCAAAGATTTCAAAGTAACAAAAAATTGAGGTTAGTATGGAGGGACCCAATATCCATCATTAAGTTAATAAAATGTTTTTAGGTTTCATAAACTTTGAAAATTGTTCTATCAAGGCTAGACACTGTTTTTCTCTTAGATCTCTTAGGAGACATTGTTAGAATTGTGTAGCTCGAAAGGTTGGGACCATTGAGGACAAAAATGGGGCCTACTTTAGCATTCAACCACCCAACCAATGTGTTTGCACAATTGTTTTGGTCCCAAGAGACATAACACAAAATATGGCTCTTGACAATATTATGCTAAATGTGAATGATACATTTTGCAAAAATGCATTCGTTGTTGGTATGATCAAATAATTTTATTACTGAAAATTAAGAGAGGTTATTATGGAGGGATCCCACATCTATTTGTAGGTGTAAACAAAACATTCCTAGACACCACAAATTTTGAAAACCACTCTTCCAAAGTTTTGAAATATTTTTCTCTTAAGTCTATAAAGAGACTACCAAAATCATGTAACTTGGAAGGATCATGACACTTGGGGAACAAAATGGGACCTTTATTATTTATCTACCCCTTTATTATTTATCTACCCACTTCAATGTATTGACGTAGTTGATTTAATCCAATGGTACAAGGAATGTAAAATATGGCACTTGGCAACATTATGTTGAATGCAAATAAGAGATTTTGCAAGAACACATTCATTGTTGACACGTTCAAATGGTTTCAATTTGATGAGAACTGAGATAAGTTATAATGGAGGGACCTAATATCTAGTTATAGGTCTAGACAAAATATTTCTCGACTCCATGAACTTTAAGAATTGCTTTGTCAAAGTTTGACATTTTGTTTTTGTTTTTAGGTCTCCTAAGAGACTTTGCTAGAATTATGTAGCCTAAAAGGATTTAGACACTCAAGAAATGAATTGGGATCTCTTCTACTATTCAACCACCCACCTCAATGTATTGGCATAGTCAATTTTGTTCCACAATGCGAAGAATGTCAAATGTCTATTGACAATAATATAGTGAATATCATTGAAGACATTTTGCAAGAATGTATTTATTGTTCACATGATTAAATAGTTTTGAGGTGATAAAAATTAAGGGACTTTATTGTAAAGGGACCCCACATCCAGATGTAGGTATAAACAAAACATTTTTAGGCCCCACAAACTCTAAGATTTTCTTCATCAAAGTTTGACATTTTTTTGTTCATAGGTCTCTTAAGAAGCTTTGTTAGAATAGTGTAGTCTGAAAGGATTGAGACCCCTAGGAAATTAAATAAGGCCTCCTCTATCATAACCTACCCACTTTGACATGTTGGTGCAATTAGTTCAATTCCACGAGGTGAATAATGCAAATATAGTTCTTAACAACATTATGTTGAGTACAAATGAGACACTTTGCAAGAATGCATTCGTTTTTGGCATGGTCAAATAGTTTTGATTTAATAAAAATGGATGGATGTTAATGTGGAAGGACTTAACATCTATTTGTAGGTCCAAACAAAATATTCACATGCCTTACAAACTTTAAGAACCACTCTATTAATATTTGATAATTTTTTGCTCTTATATCTCTTAAGAGACTTTTTTGGAACCTTGTAGCTTGGAAAGATTGAGATTGTTAGGGAATGAAATGAGGACTCCTCTAAGATTCACCCAAACACCCTGCTATGTTGGTATAGTTGGTTTGGTCCCATGAGATAAAGAAGGCAAAATGTCTCTTGGCAATATTATGTTGAACACAAATGAAGTATTTTGTAAGAATGCATTTGTTATTAGCATGGTCAAATGGTTTTGAGTTGAGGAAAATTGAGAGTTTATTATTTAGAGATACAACATCCAATTATAGGTCTAGAGAACACATTCTAGGTCCCACAAACTTTGAAAATCGTTTTGCTAAAGTTTGACAATTTTTTACTCTTAGGTCTCCTAAAAACTTTGTAAAAATCATGTAGCCTAAAAGGATATAGACACATTGGGAATAAAATGGAGCCTCTTCCAGCATTCACCTACCCACCATAGTGTGTTGGCATAGTCAATTTGGTTCCACAATGTGGAGAAAGAAAAATTCCTCTTACAATTAATACGTTAAATGTCAATTTTTTTTACAAGAATGTATTTGTTGTAGGCATGGCCAAATGGTTTTGAATTGATAAAAGGTTGAGAGAGGTTATTTTGGAGGGAATCCACATCTAGCTATAGGTCCAAACAAGACATTCCTAGGCCCTAGAAACTTGAGATATGCTCCTTAAAAGTTTTGTAATATTTTTTCTCTTGTCTCTTAAGAGACTTTGCTAGAATTGTGTAGCTCAAATAGATCATGACACTTAGGAAATGAAATAAGGCCTATATCATTCACTTTCCTACCTCGATGTGTTAGTGTAGTTTTAGTCTTATAATGCAAAGAACATAAAATATGGATTTTGGAAACAATACATTGAATGCCACTAAGATAATTTACAAGAATACATTCATTGTTGGCATGATTAAATATTTTTGAGTTGAAAAAGTATAATGAAATAACCTACACAATAGAAGAATATGATAGGAAATATGTTGCAAATAATTGATAATAACTAAGAATAACAAGCCACTTCAAAGTGTCAAACCTCTGAATATCTCCAATGAGAACACAATTTGTAATCTGATGATGAAATAAGACTCACTACCTCCTATATATACCTTATTTATTCCTAGGATATCACACGGGCTAACTTAGATAGCCCTATATAAGCCTTAGGTTGACCTAATTAACTAAATAAAAATATAATAATGATAAGACAACTTAATTAAGAATTAAGATAGCCACAAGCCAACTATTTATAACCCTATGCACATTAATATTAAGGGTGTAGCATTCCCCCCTCTTTAGAGAAGCATTGACCTTAATGCTAATCAAGTGTGGACACTTTTGAATGAACTTATCATCCTCTCATGTGACATCTTCAAAAGATAAATTCTTCCATTGGATGAGATACTTAGTGAGTGTTCTAGTCAGCTTATTTGTGTGTGTTTGACAAATGAAATCTAGTTTCAATATGATTCTTCCTTCTTCATCAAGCTCTGGTGATATTGTCTAAGTAGGGATATTATTCTCAATTACCTTCTTCAAACAAGAAACATGAAAATCTAGATGTATTTATGTTGTTGGTGGCAATTCCAACTTGTAGGTGACACTATCAATATTTTGTATGATTTGGTATGGGCCATAATATTTCGAGGATAACTTGTACTTTTTTTGTTGCTTCAATGACATTTGTTTGTAAGGCTACAATCTCAAGAAGACCTAATCCCCAACTTCAAAAATTCTTTCACTATGATGTTGGTTTGTCTACTACTTCATTTGATTTTCTGCCATGTCTAGATTCTCCTTGAGTCTTGAGAGTACTTGTTGATAAAGAAAGTGGTCCTCCACTATCTAAACCCTTGGTGACACCTTCAATGATGATGTGATGGAAGGAGGTTGTTATCCATATAGTGCCATAGATGGAAACATTTTTTATGAACTATGAAAGGAAGTGTTATACCACCATTTTGCTAGTGGTAGCCAATCTATCCCTTGAGACTATTTATTTGAAGTGGAACATCATAGATATCCTTCCAAGCACTTATTAATAATCTCAGTTTTCCCATCAAATTGAGGGTGGTACAAACTATGAGCTAATTGAGTACCCAAACATAAGAATAAATCTATCCAAAAGTGACTAATAAAGATAGGATCACAATCATTGATAATAACCTTAGGTGTACATGCAACTTTTGTATATTCTCCAAAAAAGATTTTTCCACTGTTCTTGTTGTAAAAGGATGTGACAATTCAATGAAATGTGCATATTTAGTGAGGTTATCTACTACTGCCATGATGACATTATTACCTTAAGATTTTGGAAGCCTTGTGATGAGGTCCATGGATACCTCTTCCCATTGTTGGCTAGGAATAACTAAGAGCTACAAGAGACCCAATGTCTAGATTGTCTCCCCTTTCTTTCTTTGACAAACCAAACATTCAACTACAAATTTTTGAACATCACCTTTTAGCCCTTCCAAAAAAAAAAATTGCTTAACTCGATGATAAGTCTTCAAAAATATTGAATGACCACCAACTAGAAACTCATGAAGTTCTATGAGAATCTTGTGTTTAAGAGTGGAATTCTTGTAGAGATACAATCACTTTTTATGCCACAGAGTATCTCCCTTCCAACAAAACTTATCTAAACTACTAGGATCACTTTGTAACTATTGAATGAGATCACTTGTAGCAACATCATTATTCCACGTTGCTGTAGATTCTACCTCCCAATCTATTTGTAATATTAAAATGACACAATAAAGATTCATTTTTCTCATCCTTCCTAGAAAGTGCATCTACCACAACATTTTCCTTCCCTTTCTTATATACAATCTCAAAGTCATATCCTAACATCTTAGTGACCCAATTTTTGTTGCTCCTCAAAATATAATCTTTGTTCCAAAAAACATTTTAGGCTATCATGATCCATCTTAACTATGAATTGTCTACCCATGAGATAAGGCCTTCGTTGTTTGATTGTATGAAGACTAGCTAGCACTTCCTTCTCATAAATAGGTTTGAGTTGATTCTTATTCTTTAATTTACAACTCTCAAAAGCATTCGGCTAATCCTTCTACATGAGAGCTACTCCTATACCATTTCTTGAAACATCATATTCCACAATAACATCCTTGGTGAATTCTGGAGTGGCCAACATTCGAGTTGCACACATAGCCTCCTTCAACCTCTCAAATGGTGCATTAACACACTTGTTCCAATGAAAATAATCCTTCTTCAATAAAGTTGTAAGGGGTGCTATTATATGGCCATAATTCTTCATAAATATTCTATAATATCTAGTCAATCCCGAGAAACCCCTCAAATTTTTAATATTTTTGAGAGTAGGCCATTCCATGATAGCCTTAATTTTGTTAGGATCCACCTTTACTCCATGGGAAATTGTGTTCCAAGTACTCTATCTCATTGAAACCAAAAGCACACTTGGATGGCTTAGCATAGAGTTGATGGTCTTCAAGAACTTGTAATGCTTGATATACATGTTGCAAGTGTTCTTCCCATGTCTTGCTATAAATAAATATATCATCAAAGACCACTAATACAAACTTCCTCAATAATTTATTAAAGATGGAGTTCATCAAAATTTGAAATGTAGATGGTACATTGGTAAATACCAAATGACATCACCAAAGACTCATAATGACCCCCATGAGTCCTAAATGTTGTCTTATAAATATCTTCTTCCTTAATTCAAATTTGATGATAACTTGATCTAAGATCTACCTTTGTAAAATACATAGTTTTATTCAATTCATCTAGAAAATAATCAATGATTGGAATAGGAAACTTATCTTTGATGGTGTACATGTTGAGCACTCTATAGTCTAGGCACGTGTACCAGGTTTCATCCTTCTTACACACCATCACCATGAGCGATGAGTAAGCATTTTGGCTATGCCTAATAATACACGCCTCTAACATCTCCTCCACAATCTTTTTAATCTCACTTTTTTGTATGTAGTGTAGGAAAAGTATCCCTTTTTCACACTTAATTTGGAAACAATTAATAATAAAATGAGCTTAATTATGCCTTAATTTAGCATTTTAATATGTTTTACATATTCACATTAAGTTTAGGGACTTTTTTAATTAAATGGACTTAATTGTGCCTTGTTTTTGATGTTGTAAGGTGTACCTTTACACTTTCACATTAATCTAGGGCTTTATTAATTGATTGAGGTTAATTTTCCTTAATTGGCCCCTTTAATTTAAATCCAAGCCTAATTAAATGCAAACTCCGAGGGATAAAACCCGACATTCATAAATTCCATTTCACAATACTCAACTTTGGAAGATGTGTGTCCTAGGTCTCATTTGCCATATTCACTTAGACCTAGGACCCTCATTTAACATAATGTTCAACTTTGAGTAATGTGTGTCCTAGGACCCATTCTCCATATGGAAAATGGGTCCTCACTTAGACCTAGGACCCCCCTTTAAAATATGTTTTTGGCGCTATTTTAACATTTTCAAATCTATAATTCAATGTCGGCTTGTGATATTTGAATTTCAGGAATTAATGTTAAGATATATATAAATACAAGGTTATTTCACTATGCTTCACCTAGCAACTTTATAAGCAAGTCATAATAGCAAGTTTATGATTAAGAGAGCATTCAAGAGCATTTTTCAAGGCATTCAAGGGCAGATTTGTAGAAGATTATTGTAGCAATCAAGATTCCATTGTCATGTCAAAGATTTATTGCCTCATGCATGTTGTTTGAGCTAATATGTTGATGTAGTGTTCAAAATCAAATCAAGCACATCAAAGGCATTGTTTCACATTAAGTTTCATGATCAAGATCTACATTCATAGATGCCATTTCATGCTAGTTTGCATATTTGTTACCCAAGGTTTCAAATAAGGTTTGGTGAGTTGTGACATTGTTGTTCATTCATCATTCCTTCTTTCATGTTTCATTTCATTTCAAGGTTTAATTACCAAAACGGGGTTTGACCAAGGCAAACCCCCATTCACCTAACAAACAACATTTTTCTCTCTTTGATGTGTGATTGCAAATTTTAGGTTGAAGATCCTTTGAAGAGAAAAATTGAAGAAAGTTGCAAAGTTGTCAAAGTTGCAAGAAAAGTTGTCAAATCATGGAAAATCCTCTATATTGTGGAATCATCAAAGCATAATATTATTATGGTGTTATTGCAAGCTTTCTTACAACATGCATACATATTTATGTTCATCCAGATCACTCGAGGCGCAGGAGAGAGCATACGTCTGACATGCAGAACTTGGGACCTAAAATCTAGACTCTAGACTTCATCCAGAAATCTTTCAATGCCAAGAATGAGGCGTCCCCAACAATTTATAGAAAGGGCAGAGCTTGTAACATCAAGGCATATTACAATAAACTTGGAGTCCATCCATACAAGGATGACACATGTCCCACTACCTACCGCACTATGGAGTAAACAACTGTTAAGCAGTCTGTTGTGAGCACTAACATAGTGGAGAATAAGACAATCAATTTTTGGACACCCGTGAGTGAGAAGGGACCACTTAACACTCGTAAGTGGATACGAGGATCTTGATTTTTATGACAGGGTTGCTTCTTGTTGTCACTTCTTAATGTGGGTGACATCACGACATAGACAAGCCCATGTGATTGCTAATTAGAATGGTATTGGATCTAATAATTCATTAGGTAACATATGGTAAACCAACTCCCAATCTTCGGATCAAGGATTGAAAGCATAATCTAGTTGGGCCACATAATCTTGAGAGTAGGCTCGGTCCATTTCAATTCTTCGTGCAAGGGAGGCTGAATTTAATCTAATCTCCATATCTTCAATCCTGACTTCAAATCTCCATTTGGCTTCTAAAGGGTATAGCTCAATTCTAGGGAAATCTTATCCTGTCCTAGGATAATGAGTTAGATACTATGTCATTGAGCTGCACATTTTACTCCAAAGCTGAGGATGTATGAAATTTAAAAATTCTATCATATCTATATTGAATCTTGCTCCTATCAGATCAGTATATTCTTCAAATATGTCTTGGTCACAACTTATCCTGCCAATGAATCCATATTTCAAATTTTTAAGCAAATTCAATTTGCTTTGCTTAGACCAATTCATACCAAATAAGCCCTTGATGTGAATATGAAGTCTGTCATTCCCACACCAATGCCTTATTGGTGCTTTATCCAAACCTATAAGAGCCTTAAATTCCTCCTCTTCATCTGAATCTACTATCCCTTGTCCATGATAGTATCAAATCCTTCATCTTAGATCAAGGAGCCATTTATTGAGAAAGTAACTCTCTAGTAATAATTGAACAATATCTTCAGGAAGGTATGGAAGACTTATGCTTATTCCAGTACTATATTCTACTATATACATGGGTGTTCCATCTGTCCTGTACCAATCTGGGGCGTTAAATTCTAAACCATGATAGATGGATCCTGCAAGTTCTCTTGTCAAAGCATCAACTAATGGGTTATTTTCACCCTTGATCCATTCTATATCAAAATCATAGCTAAGAAACTCAAAATACCATTGAGTTATCCTTCCTTAAGCTATGTATTTGTTGGGATTTTTTTTGAGCAAGCTCCTCATGGCCTGGCTATTAGTGCAAACTGTAAATTTAACTGGCTTAAGGAAAAAATTAAGTTTTTCAATACCTTTTTTAACAGCCAAAATTTCTTTTTCAAATATATGATATTTTCTTTCTGTTTCAGTAAATGTACTAGACTTGTAACCTCAGATATTTTGCTTGCCATTTCCTTCTTCTTGTATCAAGACAACAAACCAAGTGTTGTCAGAAACATCAATGTATAAGTAGAGTGGTAGGTCAGGAGCATGAGGTTGCAGAGAGGGTAGATTTTGACATTTAGATTTTATTCTTTGGACTGCCTCGGTAGCTTGTAAAGAACATCCTTCCTTTCCTTCCTTCAGATGTGATTGAATTGCTTTGCGATCCTCAACTAGGCCCTTGTAAAAAGGAGACACATAATTCAAGAATCCAAGAAATCTTTGAATCCATTTTTTGTCCTAAAAAACATCAAAAAATTCCTAAATTTGTTGGAGGATATGTGGTTGAAGCTGAATTTTTCCTTTGTTTAGATGTAAGCCAAGGAACTCAATTTGTTCTTTCCCAATCACCATATTTTTTGCTATTAAACATATCTCATGCTTGTTGATGGCTGCATATAATTCTTCTAGATGTTGCATATGGTCAGTTTCAGAATCAGAAAACACAAGTATATCATCTCTATAAACAACACAAAATTATTTTACATGCCTTAGTGCTTGGTCCATCCTTCTCTAGAAGTAGGCTGGAGTTGTACATAGAACAAAGGGCATAACATTCCATTCATAGAGTCCTTGAGGGACTGAAAATGTTGTCTTATATCTATCTGATTCCTTGACCTTAATCTGCCAAAAACCTGACTTATGGTCAAACTTTGAAACCACTTTTTTGGTAGCAGCTCTTCTAATTAAATTGACACTAAAGGGGATTGGATAATTAAAATGAAGAATAATATCATTTAGAGGCTTATAATTAATACAAAACCTCATTTTTCCTCACTCCTTCTCTACTCTTTTGTTGACCAGGAATGTTGGGCACGAAAATGGACTTTTACTAGGGCAGATGAAATGTCCTTCTAACAATTCATTTAGATGCTCATCCATTTATTTTACTTCAGTAGGACTCATTAGGTAAGGAGGCTCATGAGGGATTACAAACTGACATTCTGGTCATATCTGAATTTCACATTCTTTGTGATCCTGGGACCAGAATCACAATGGATTCATGCTGCAACATTCTATTTCAAATCTTCATCTAATGTCCATAAACATATCAGATGCATCTTCTGTTAGTTCCTTAACTGATTCTTTCTTTTCCTTTTTCCCACTATTTTCAAATTTATGATTGACTATTTTGAGAGTAGGGATGTCGATCTGTCCATCTTCATGTCTGAGTGAGATATTATGTTTCTAGAAATGAAGAGGCTTATATTTAGTGAGGAACAAATATCCTAACAAAACATCATCTTCTAAATCATTGTATTCGATAAAATTTGTTACAAATATTTTACCCATTATTTCAATGTGAACATCTTGAGCATATCGTCCCATGTGAATCCTTTCACCATTGATTGGATAGCTATGTGGTAAATCAAGTCGTGACTTCCAAAATTCTGGAGGGATAGCTTTGGTTTTGGCCAAAGATCTTGAAGAACCTGTATCCACAAATGTATCCATGGGAATTTTCTTATATCTTGGAAAACAAAAGTTAAGTCTGATATAATTCCCATTATTGGCTAACAATAATGAGCATGATTTATCACTGGTTTTTTTAACTATACTGTTACCATTGTTGCTTTCTCTTTCTTCATCCTGGGAGGATATTTTTTTAGATTCTAATTGCTGGTCTGCCTTAAACAAAAGGTCTTTAATTTCTCCCACTATGGAAGAAAGATTTCTAATTTCTTTCTACTGAGTTTTCAGCAGCCTTCTAAGATCTACCACATCATTCATTAGAAGATCAATTTTTTTGAAAATAACAATTACATCAGTATCAATATCTGATGTTTTATGTTTTGAAGAATGCTTGGATGAAGAAGGTTTTTCTTTTTTCCATGGAGGAATCTTGTATCCATGGTCAAATTCTTTTTCAGAGCCTTTAGTAGATTTTCTTCTTTGTTTGAGTTGTTTCTCAATTTCTGCTTTGTCTGACTCTAATTGTTTAAGCTAAGCCAAATGCTGGTGAACAACTTTCTTTCTTTCTTCCTTAGTTCTTGCCAATTTGTAAGGATCTTTTGACTTCTCAATTTGCAATTTTACTTGAATATCCTTCAGTGTGTCCTTGAGAAGTGTAGTAAGAAAATCTTCATCAGGATCAGAGGTAGACTTATCTGATTTAGAACTAGAATGTCTTTGCATTTTCCTATTCCTATCTTTTAGATCCTTAAATTTCACCATAAAGCTTGAATCAAGAACAATTTCTACTAATTCATACAAATTATCCATTTCAACAGAAGTATCTCTAATGTCAATAATTTCCCATCCTGTATTTTCATATTCAAATATGGTAGATATCTTAGTACTAGTATTAAGATTCTTTGGAAAATTTGTAGCATAATGGGGTCCTTTGCAAATAAAACATTTTATTCCCTTAGGAACCTTCCTATCTCTTTTCTTTAACAAGTATGGCAGTGATTTCCTAGAGAATTTTCTTTTCTTGTAGGGAACTTCTTTATATCGTTTCTCAGTGCCATAATTTCCATGCTTGTTGTGTTTGAAGGTGTATTCTCCTTCATGATATTTTTCTTTAGAACACCTCTTGCATTTGCATTTCCTTCCAGAACCTCTTTTCTTGAATTACCTTAATTGCTGAAAATATTTCAATTGATTTATAGGAGGGAGATCAAAAAATTCCTTAAGATTACAAGTGTAATTATACTCCTCCTGGTTGAGTTGCAAAGCTCCCAACAAACATTTTTTTTCCAACTTATATCTAATCAACCTTTTAATGGTTGGAAAACTAACATCATCAAGCTGCTTATGTTCTTTTCAGATGATGTAATCTTGTGCCCAAGCTCCTAATCCACATGGAAGTGAATTGAGATAATACTGTTTTATTGTTAAATCATGCATTTTATCTTTTGCAACCATGTATGATTCAAACATGCAATTATACTCATCAAATTTTTCTAGATTCTTAAGTTTCATTGATTGCAGTATCTTGTTTGCTTCAAGAGCTTGATTAGAAATATCATCACAAAAAAAAATAGTAAGAAACCATTTGAATTCATCAAAACTAGCTTGGAAAACATCATCTTTACCCAAGTTTCTCTGGTCTATATACAAAGGATTTGTGGATTGCTCTTGGGCCTTTTCCTTGATCTGGCAAATTATTCCACCAATTTCTCAATTTTACAGACATTAATCTAACAACATATAGAACCTTTTCCTGTTCTGTCCATGAACCACTTCGTTCAAACATGTTTTCGAGGGTGTTTGTCCATGTACAAATAACATCATAGGGATTCACCAACTTATCAATGTTCAAAATATAACCACTAGAAGCATATGGTCTCATTTGTTTCGATTTAAGGTTTTCAGTGACTAGTTCTTGCATTTCTATGTCCATTGTTAATTTATTTAGTGATTCCCATGGTTCTTTTTCTTCAATCTGCTTATAGCCAGAAAAATCTAATTCTAACTCTTCAAAACTATTTTCTACAAAAAACTTAGAATCACTCAAACTATCATACAAAACTAAAGTATTTACATCATATGTCCTAGCTTTTGATTCTTTATTACCAAAACCAGGCTCATCCATGTATACTGGTTCTGATTTTTCTTCTTCTACTCCCAGTTCCTCAAGCCAATCTTTCAAATGATCTTTTTTATTTTCTAAGCTATGTTCCTTTATTTTAGGCATAGGGACATGGGGTGTTGGCTTATGAGAAGGTTTTCTAGAAGATGATGCTATCACTTCTTTCTTTTTAGTCATCAAACTTTTCCTTCTCTAAATAATTAATTTTTGTTGTTTGGGAGGAACTGGTGGTTCAACACCTTTACCCTTCTTGTCTCTGTTTTCTTCTTCTGAGCTATCTCAGCCAGCTTGTGAAATTCTGATCTTTTTAGTGAGCATTATGACCTTTTCTAATTTCTTTGCAACAACATCTAGGAGAGTCTTATTCTCAAGGTCATTTACTTTCCTTGTTGTCTCAAAGTTCTGTTGATCATCATAAATGTGTGTGAGATAGCTATCTTGGTGTTGCTGGGTAGAGACAATAGTTTTAACACTCTTGTGTAACTCTTTTACATCATAACTTATGCCATCTATGTCGTTTGACAAGGTAGAAGTATACTGCTCAGATCTAATAGTAGAAGTATAAATCTTTTGTTGATCAACTGAGACATTATCTAATTTATTAACAACTTCTAAACACAAATCACCAAAAAATCTAACATCAATAGCCATGTCATCAATATTTTCCTAAGCAGAGATCATCCATTGAGAAATCCAATTCCTCTAGGCTTCTGAGTTCTTTTGCTTTCTACCTAGATCTGTATGAAGTCTAGCCTCATACCTACCCCATAACCTTTTATCAGGGTTAATGACAGCGAATGTTTTAGGGGTTGGCCATCAACCAGGCTCATATCCAATCATGTCTTGCTCTTTATTATCCATCTCTATCTTGTAAATAGTTTTCTTTTCAGATCCATCTCGTGGGAGTTTTCCTTTCAGAATTCTTTCCCTCATCATGCATCCTTTTTCTCCCATCTTTGTGATTTTTATCCCTTTAACCTTATGGTCTGATTTTTCATCTTCTTTTGGAGTCAAGGCAGTACATTGGCTAACTTGACGAGCCAATCTATCCATAAGTTTAGGGTTACTGCTTAAATTAGACAATGTGGCAAGAGCAGCTTTTGATGAATAGGGATTTACAGAAGGTTGCTTGTACATTGGGAAATGACTGGATGAACCTAAAGATTCCTCAGGATTATAATCAATGTATGGCTTATTGGAAGTACTGGGAAAATTTTGTGATAAAGAATAAGATCTAAATGACATACTGGGTCTTCCACAAGTTGAGGCTTCAGGTTGCTCAAATAAGGTCTCATCAAGAAGAGATTTTAGATCTATACTAGCTAACCTTCGGCTCTCTGTACGGGGTCTTTCAGATGTCTAGCTTCTAGAAGGAGTTGGTAACTCTTGGAATCTAGGCTGGGATTGGTTTATGAGTTTTTCTATCACAGGGAAACCAATATCAAAACCAATCACATCTATATGTCTACCAAAGTCATCAACATTTGAGTTGGCTTCTAGATAACTTACCCCTGCTGGAAATTTAGATGGTGGAAACACAATATTCAATAGTCTATATATACATCTACCACTGATTGTGGCATAGACTAAATCAAGTTGTAGAATGACACCTTTAACTTGTAAGAGCAAGTAGAAAGCTGTTTGCACATATTTATCATCAAGATTGATAGTGAAGTTTGGGCAGATTGACATTCGAGCATCACCTCCTTTGATTTCATCAGAAGCTTTTGTAAGGCGACCTTTGAACTGACCAATAACTGCTTGGTCCCAAATTCTACAACAAGTGTCTATCAAACTAGCAAAATACTCAGCACCAATGTCATAATTGAAATGAGGATGTAAGATAATTTCAACCAAAGAAAAATGTACATGGAAAAACCCTTTTTCTCTCCAATGTTTAATATCCTCAGGTAACAAGAAAGGAAGATACACAGGGTAAATCCCTACACCAGACACTCTTAGATTTATCTCAGACTGACGCACAAAATTCATCATTTTAGCCTTTATCCCTTTTTAGGGTATAAATAAGAGATTTTAACATTAGGGAACTTAAAATTGCCATTTTCATCTACATATTCTTCTTTGTCTAGGAAATGATTATGGATGACAGAAGAGAGAGAGCTAGTCGCATTCATAGATCTTTGACTAGCCATAATGAAGAGATCATAACTTACTTGAGGTTACATATCCTTTTGCTACTATGTTTTCTGACTTACTGCTCACCCTTCAATCGCCTAACCTTCGGCTTCACCACGGGATTTACGATCTTACTGTGGGTCCACAACTACTCACGATCTTAGCTTCTTTTAGTTTTGATATCTTCAATATATGACTATCGGGACCTAATGAAACAAGAGTTTCTCTAGTGCCCAAATCAAACCTATAATTATGACAATGAATACACAAACTATCTTGAAAAATCGTCCAAACCCAGATGAACAATAAACTTCATTATAAGTATCATGAATTTGCTGCTCAATATTAGGAATTATAAATAAGCTTTGTTGCTCCTCAAAATATAATCTTTGTTCCAAAAAATATTTTAGGCTATCATGATCCATATTAACTTTGAATTGTCTACCCATGAGATAAGGCATTCATTGCTTGATTGTATGAAGACTAGCTAGCACTTCCTTCTCATAAATAGGTTTGAGTTGATTCTTATTCTTTAATTTACAACTCTCAAATGCATTTGGATGACCCTTCTACATGAGAGCTACTCCTATACCATTTCTTGAAATATCACATTCCACAATAACATTCTTGGTGAATTTTGAGTGGCCAACATTTGAGTTGCACACATAGCCTCCTTCAACCTCTCAAATGATGCATTAACACACTCGTTCAAATGAAAATAATCCTTCTTCAATAAAGTTGTAAGGGGTGCTATTAGATGGCCATAATTCTTCATAAATCTTCTATAATATCTAGTCAATCCCGAGAAACCCCTCAAATTTTTAATATTTTTGAGAGTAGGCCATTCCATGATAGCCTTAATTTTGTTAGGATCCACCTTTACTCCATGGGAACTTGTGTTCCAAGTACTCTATCTCATTGAGACCAAAAGCACACTTGGATGGATTAGCATAGAGTTGATGGTCTTCAAGAACTTGTAATGCTTGATATACATGTTGCAAGTGTTCTTCCCATGTCTTGCTATAAATCAATATATCATCAAAGACCACTAATACAAACTTCCTCAATAATTTATTAAAGATGGAGTTCATCAAAATTTGAAATGTAGATGGTACATTGGTAAATACCAAATGACATCACCAAAAATTCATAATGATCCTCATGAGTCCTAAATTTTGTCTTATAAATATCTTCTTCCTTAATTCAAATTTGATGATAACTTGATCTAAGATCTACATTTGTAAAATACATAGCTTTATTCAATTCATCTAGAAAATCATCAATGATTTGAATAGGAAACTTATCTTTGATGGTGTACATGTTGAGCACTCTATAGTCTAGGCACATGTACCAAGTGTCATCCTTCTTACACAGCATCACCACGAACTATGAGTAAGCATTTTGGCTATGCCTAATAATACATGCCTCTAACATCTCCTCCACAATCTTTTTAATCTCACTTTTTTGTATGTAGTGTAGGAAAAGTATCCCTTTTTCACACTTAATTTGGAAACAATTAATAATAAAATGAGCTTAATTATGCATTAATTTAGTGTTTTAATATGTTTTACATATTCACATTAAGTTTAAGGACCTTTTAAATTAAATGGACTTAATTGTGCCTTGTTTTTGATGTTGTAAAGTGTACCTTTATACTTTCACATTAATCTAGGGCTTTATTAATTGATTGAGGTTAATTTTCCTTAATTGGACCCTTTAATTCAAATTCAAGCCTAATTAAATGAAAAATCTGAGGGATAAAACCCGACATTCATAAATTCCATTTCACAACACTCAAATTTGGAAGATGTGTATCCTAGGTCTCATTCACCATATTCACTTAGACCTAGGACCCTAATTTAACATAATGTTCAACCTTGAGTAATGTGTTTCCTAGGTAAGTGGCCTAGGACCCATTCGACATATAGAAAATGGGTCCTCACTTAAACCTAGGACCCCCCTTTAAAATATGTTTTTAGCGGTATTTTAACATTTTCAAATCTATAATTCAATGTCAGCTTGTGATATTTGAATTTTGGGAATTAATGTTAAGATATGTATAAATACAAGGTTATTTCACTATGTTTCACCTAGTAACTTTATAAGCAAGTCCTAATAGCAAGTTTATGATCAAGAGAGCATTCAAGAGCATTTTTCAAGGCATTCAAGGGCAGATTTGTAGAAGATTATTGTAGCAATCAAGATTCCATTGTCATGTCAAATATTTATTGCCGCATGCATGTTGTTTGAGCTAATATGTTGATGTAGTATTCAAGATCAAATTGAGCACATCAAGGGAATTGTTTCCCATTAAGTTTCATGATCAAGATCTACATTCATAGAGGCCACTTCATGCTAGTTTGCATATTTGTTACGCAAGGTTTCAAATAAGGTTTGGTGAGTTGTGACATTGTTGTTCATTCATCATTCCTTCTTTCATGTTTCATTTCATTTCAAGGTTTAATTACCAAAACGAGGTTTGACCAAGGAAAACCCCCATTCACCTAACAAACAACATTTTTCTCTCCTTGATGTGTGATTGCAAATTTTAGGTTGAAGATCCTTTGAAGAGAAAAATTGAAGACAGTTGCAAAGTTTTCAAAGTTGCAAGAAAAGTTGTCAAATCATAGAAAATCGTCTATAGATTTTATTTCTATCTTTCCGACAGTGAACACTTGGAATTTGGAGGTGCATATTGAGTAGAACAGAACCCAAAAAATAATTTATAGAAACCCTAGCCAAGACTCTTCGCGTTAAGGTGAATGAGTCCTCAGTGGGCTTCAAAAGGTGACTTTTGGTGAAAGGTACACAATATTTTTACCTTTCTAGATCTTCCTTTTGATTACTATTTTAGGTATATTTGGTTACTGTTCTTCACTTACATTTCCTAGCCTACATTTTGAATTAAATTAGAGAAATAAGTTGTTGTGGTGAACCCCTCTTTCACAAATTTTTTCAACCCCAAACAAAACCCTATTTTTTCTTTATTTCATTTTGGCGAACCTGAGTTTGATCATTGCATTTTCTGATTTTGGGAGTCCTCTTTCATCCTAGATTTAGATCTTACATTCATTTCTGCATTCATGTTTGTTGCTTTCAGATTTCCATTTATGTTTGTAGAATTTATGTTTCATCAATTTCATCATATCTAGCTTAATTTGATAAAGTTAGTGCATTGTGTGATTTCAAAATTGCATTTACAAGACTTCTTTTTCATGTTTTTACAGTGTAATCAGAAAATTACCTTGTTTAGAATCTGAAAATTGCATTTAAATATTGCATTCTAGGTCATTGCATTGCATCTTACCCTACTTTCCATTTTGGGTTGGCATTGAGTTTGTGAAACTTGTATGAGATTTACAATTTAGTGTCCTATTAGCAATATTGTTGTGAGATGTAGTTCAAGACTCATGCCATCCTGCTATATACCATTCATCGTGGATCTTGGGTTTTCGAACTCTCTTTCCAATAGTGTTGATAATCAACCCCCTATAGATCATAACATGGATATCTCATTTCCCATGACTTCCTTACCTATAACCAATGTGCATGATATTAACAATACCATCCCTACCATGACTAGTTGTACTCTAGCTTTGGGGTATACTCAAAGCCAAGGTGGAACTTCAATTCCTCCTTCTACAATACCCATCTCTATTCCTACATACACTAGTACTCATGTTACCACAACCATTCAACCCACTAGCAATGTCAACACTTCCTTAGGTATTTCTATAGGGAATCCTTCTAGCTTTGTGCATTCAAATCTCATATCTCCTCAATAATCTCCTCTTACAAACCTACAATTCATTTATACCACTCCACCTTATTCTCCTTCATCGTACAATACCAACAATGATCTCATCATTAACACACTTTTGCAAAACATGTCAGCCCTTCAACAACAAATTGCCATCCTAAATCAAAACAACAATGGTCAACCTTCACAATACATGAAAACCAACCCATTATCCCTGAAGATGTTGAGAACACAAATGCCACAAGGTATAGAAGTTCCTAGATTCGAGAAATATGGTGGGAAGCAAGATCTTATTAGCCATGTTTTTTCTTATACAACCCTATGTAGTGACTTCATCTTTGAAGATAAGCTCTTGGCTAAAGTATTCCCTAGATCCTTGAAGGATACTTCTTTAGAGTGGTTTTTCTCTTTACCAAACAATTCAATAAACTCATTCAATGAACTTATTGAATGCCTTTTCCAACCACTTCAAAATTCATATGGGTCCCAAGATGACTTAGTTGACCTAATGAAATGAAAACAAAAGGATGATGAGAAAGTCACTGATTTCATAGTGTGATATCAAATGCTTTATTCACAAGTAAACATTAAGATTCCTGATGCCAACCTTCATAGAATATTTATTTCCAACTTGCAAGACAATTAATACAAAGCTTGAAATGATGAGATTTCCATCCTTCACATAGTTATGCACATCCCTTCATGATTATCATAATTTGGTTCTAGTATTAATGATGTGGAAAATCCACCTAGCCATCTTGAAAAGTCTAAATCTACACCTCAAAATAGTTATCAATCTTTCAAGAAAAAAATAGGGGCTTTTTACAACTTAATCTCCCTCAACTAAATCAACAAGCTGATAACCAAGTGGCTGCTATAAAGATGAAAAATCATTTTTCCTTTGGGGATAAGAATATAAAATTTACCCCTCTACCTGATACCCTTCACAATATCATGCTGCAGCTCGTGAACAAGAATATAATTTCCTTACCACCTGTCAGAGCTCCTAATCCTAATAAACCATTACCTTCAGACTATAGATCAAACACTTATTGCCATTACCACCAACAAAATGGACATGATAAAAAATATTTTAAGCATCTTAAACATATTGTACAAGACCTCATTGATTCTAATCAACTTAAAATTGGAGGTGTGAATGATCAAGGTAATAAGTTTGTAGCTCCTCCTAACCAAAACTTACAAATCTTTACAAATCCCATGCCAAAACACACTATGTCATTTGTCAAAGCTAGTGAAACAAAGAATGATGTGATGAATGTTGAAAAAAATGATGAAAAAACAAAAGATAAAAATGAGGAAGAAATGATTAGAATGGTGTCATTTATTGAAGCTAAACCTCATATGGGCTGTGGACAAAGATTTTGGAACCACAAGGCTCTCTAACACTTCTAGGGTTTTTCGCCTAAAAGGAGAGAGGTAAGACAAATGCAAATATGGATGAGATATGCCTAAATGTAATTGTTACCCAATTTTCACCTAAGGGCTCAATCAGGCAGGGTGACCCATCCTTTCAAGTGTTCTCAAAGACCAAATGGAGGAACATTTGCATCAAGGTTACATTTTTTCTAACTGGTTTGTTTCTTGTGCAACTGTAGGGGAAAGTTATGTTTAAGTTCGACACATGGATTAAATGTGGCTCCCACAAGGGTTGAGCCCAGTGTGCAGGTATTCAGTTTTGGGTGGGTCTTCTTTTTT
>VDFB02263363.1:0-42023 GCA_007258455.2 Sequoia sempervirens
TCTCACGAACACATCTTGGAACCCAATGGGTGCATAGCACGTTCCACCCGACCATGTGGACCCGAAGGTCCACCCCCCGTGCTAGGAAATGACAAGAAAGGGTCCACATCCAACAAGATCAAGTAAACAAGACTAACATCAACATTGACATAGAACAACATCCCATAGTACATCAATAAGCACATTGACAAGTACATCAACAAGTACATCAAGTATTATATCGACAAGTACATCATCAAGTACATCGACAAGTACATCAACAAGTACATCAATAAGTACATCAAAAAGTACATCGACAAGTACATCAACCAGTACATCAACAAGTACATCAGTAAGTACATCAACAAGTACATCAAAAAGTATGTCGACAAGTACATCAACAAGTACATCAACAAGTACATCAATAAGTACATCAACAAGTACATCAAAAAGTACATCGACAAGTACATCAACACTTCCAGAGGCTACCAAGCAAAGAAGGGTAAACGGATACTGTGGGAGAGTGTCATCACATGGCCTTACATGGATTATCCAAGCAACCTATCACAAGATACCGCCTCCATCTATGGTTATCCAGGCAGCCTATCTCAAGGCACCGCTCCATAGGGTGACTCATGCGAGACCACTTACCTTTCGTGAGGACAAGGCAGTGATCTTACCAACCAGGTCTTCTCATCCCATCCTTAGTCTGTGAAAGCACTAACGGTATGGGTGAGGCACATCATTAATCTTGTTTAATGTTTTAGCTACCCAAACCCACTAGTTTATTAATTATATTATCACTTGTTTAGGAAACTCTTCCATGGGTTACCCTAACAACCCCTTTGTGCGCCGGCCCCCATGAAGAGCCACCCTCCCCAACAGTTCCACAACAAAGCTCACAACTACAAGGGGTGTACCAAATATAAAAGCCATAAAATGAAAGCACATGCGAGGCATGTACCATCTCGTTCATAATTACCACCAAAATGCAAGGAAATCATGGAACAAGGTACACCCATAAGCTCAAAATAGAATCATAATCAATGGAATTCAAAGGTCTAATCACGAGAATATTCAACACACACAAAAGGTTCCCATCGCCTCTGGAAGTCTAACAGCCTACCACCCATGGCTATCAAAAGGAAGTAACTTAAATATTTGGGTTCCCATCATATCCAAAATATATCTAGACATAAAATTACCCAAAAAGTGCAATTAAACAAGAGGGAAATATGAACAACAAAGAATCACTAGTATGCATAAAGAATCAATACCAAAGAGTGCTCAGATTAACTAAATAACAATCTAACATGTACAAAATAAGTTATAAATATCCTTTCACTTATACGTAAACATAATCCAATCCTACTCAAGATAGTGTAAAGAATTATTAAATGATTAACCATAATTAAGTGCATTTCAGATCATAATGTCCTTAAAGTGAGTAAGCCCTAGAATATGGTATACATTTAATTACTTTTAAACTAAATAACTTTAATTAAAAATTTGCTATCCTCCTTAGCTAATTCTAATTTTTAATTCCAATCTGAGCACTTTTATCGCAACACAATCTAATGAAAGAAAATTGTAATTAAATTTAACTTTTAATAATTAGAAATTAAAACTCATTTTTAAATGCACTTGAAAACAGATCTAACCTATAATTTTTAGCAACTGTTAAATACATCAGAAAATAACATTGCTTCAAAATAACTAAAGTTTTAAAATATGATCTATATATTTATATTTGTTACTTAAAAAGATAAATTAAATTTACGGCAGTAATTTATTCAAAAATATCTCATACATGCAAATCACAAATCATTAGTAACAAAATTTGTAAATAGTTTAATTTTAACTAAACTTGTAATTAGAAATAAAATAAAAATTATAAAAAAAAAAAAACGAGTTAAAGGTACTTGTTCATTATTTCCATATATATTACTTTTATTTTAAAAGAAAGCTAAAAATAAAGAATAAAAGAATATTCTTTTTATTTTATTTTAAAATGAATGGTAAAAATACTTAACCTTTATTTTAAAAAGGAATGGTAAAAATACTTAACTTTTACCCCTACACATACCTTTATTTAATTCTATATTAATGTGAGTGGAATGTATTCCCTTTATCCTTTCTTTTAGGGATTATTTATACGTAAGGAATAGATAGAAGACTTTTAAAAATGGAAGTGAACGGGGTAAATAAGGAGTCCCAAAACGGGAGATTTTCCAAGTAAAAGTAAACAACATGTGTTAGGCCGAGTCCTAAAGAGTGTGGAGGCACAGACAAGGCTCGTGAACTGACATTATAAAAGCACATCTAAAGATGAATTTTTCAAGACACAACAGCACCTACTTGTAGGAATTTAGATTTTTATCCAAGTTCTTAGCAGTGGTGTAAATTCCAGCTATACAACATTTTGTTTGTCAGAACTGGAGAAGTGACAAATTGCCAAGGAGTCACGGAGACTATTTATTTTACTACGAAGTCAATCTTAAATGCAACAACTGAGAAGGGTTGCGAAGATAGCAAGGAAATTAAATGTACAAGCATCTGTTATAGGGAATATCCCAATGCCACAGGAGAAAGCAATATCGATTTAGCAGCCATAGAATAAACATGAATGAGGTTAAATTAAAATAGTGCATGAAGCATGACAATATAAATTACCTTCACCCTTCTGGTGTTTTATTGACCATCCATGATAGATTGTCAATAAAAATCAAGAAAGTTATTTAAACCACAATACTCCCTATTTTGTTTAAGTGTTGCAGCTGTGATAGTTTTGCCATTGTTCAGAAGGCTGAGAGGGGAACATGGACGCCCATAAAGCAAGCGAATTTCATGACAGAATGCCTCAAAGAGACGGGTTTCATAGACTGCAGGCTACGTACAAAAAGATGGCTTAAGAACTTTTCAAGAAAATGCAATTAGCAGGTGTAAAGACAAAATCTTATTCCTAACGTATAAATACTTCAACTAGGAAAAGGCTGTGAAGGATATCAGGGAGGTTGTTTAAATTTATGTATCCTCCAAAGTATAACTATTGTAGTTGAGATAGGTTGCCAAAGACATCAGGGAAAATATAAACAGCAGTCAGAAGCAATAACCAACGCCACTGGTGACAACAATAACGGGTTAGCAACCAAAGAAAATCAAAGAAATGGTATAAATTAAAGATAGTGCATGGAGCATAAAAAAATAAATAAGTAAATAAAATAGAAATCCTCTTCCCCCCTGTTGGTGTTTCCTTACTCTCCTATGCCGTTTCAATCTCAAGAAGGCCACTTGAAGTCACACAGGCACAAGCTACTTTAACTAGCAGGGGAAACCTCCAAAGTCTGCCAAAATTAAACCAGTGTGTAGGAAATAGCTGGTACGTTTTTATTTATTTATTATTTTTTTTTTTCATCATTATGAATAATCTCTGTGAGCTCAAAGTTGGGAAAAGCTTTTCTAATATATTATTATGTTGACCCTATTTTATTTTAAGTGTTGCAACTGTGATAGGTTGACAGTAAAATCAAGAACGTTATTTAAACTTTTAACTTCCTATCTGTTTAAGTGTTGCAGCTGAAAATGGTTGACAATGGAATAAGAGAGATTATCAATTTACCCTGGAGTAATCTCCATGAACCTTTAACCTGGATTTGGCAGTCTGTGACAGAATTTTCCCTTTTGTAAAATTTCTCTTCACCCTCTGTGTTTTCCGCAACTCCCCCTTCTTCTCCGTTTTCTCTTTTTTTAAAATTCAAAACCTTCTTTCCAATCTCGATGAGCAAGGTATAGGTGTCCATCAACACAGTTTTCAATTTTACCCGACACCTAATATTTATCTTGTTTAACACTTGGGGGAATTTAGTAAAATAAGAAATCTACCCCCACTATTCTTGACTGCAGTACTAGAAAGAATTACAATGTTAAATTGATTTGATCAAAACTAATTTATCCCGCATTAATTCATGCTTATTCAATTTAATGAAAACTCGGGTGGATAAAATAAAAAAAAACTTTTAATATAATTATATATATACATATACATCTAATTATTATTTATTATTTGGATTTATTTTTAAAACTTTACTTTAGGGGTAATATTATATTACATCCCTACATCAAATAATTTTAAATCTAATATTTAAAATTTATCAAGTAATTTAAATTTAAATTATAAACTTTGTGAATTAAAATTAAAATAAACATCATGCAATTTTGTGTTTCATTTAAATTTCAATATAGTTTAACCTTTACATCAATCTAATATTTAAATTATTAAAATTTAATAATTTAATTTATTAAATCCATATTATAAAAATAAGCTATGAAGCTTCAAAACAAGGCCTAAATGGACATAAGCAATGACTATGCCTGATACAAGCACTACATTAATTAACCAATTATCCATATTGATACACATCCAAATAACATGATAAACACATTAAGATTTACGACTTAAAATGATCAATCATGAAATAGTACGATACCATAACAGGACGAAATACTGACGGACGACATACACAGACATGGACATTTCCTTGTCAAATCCTTAAACCACGTCGTAACCATTGGGTATATTGGGCACGCTCAAACCTGACGATGCAGGTGGAGTCAGTGCCCGGTACTTGCAGTCATGCATAAAAACAAGTGTTGGAACAACATATATATATCTAATGTCAAACACATTGTGAGGGAGAATTGCGGTGTGGCAGGGCACTCACGAATGAGCGATGCAACACCGTCCCCCTCACCCGAGCATCAACATACATTGTCATACATATCAAGAAATGAGTATTACACAATTTTCATAACCACACATATAGCAAAACGAGTAAAGACAACACCATGTATCATTATATTATCAACATCATATAATAGTATCATGTGCACCAAGCAAAACACACTTGCCCAAACAGGAAAAACAATCACCAATGTAATCTCGAGCATGCATCAAACGTAAACAGTATCCACATAGTAACAAAAGATAACAGTATCATGAGGGGCACTACAAATTAGGCTGGCAGACATGTGGATCAGGCCAGCATTTGGTGGAAGAGGACAAAAAATGATTAGAACTCTATAGGCCCACCATAATGGATTTTGATATTCAACCATGAGAGAAAAGGAGAGAGTTGATATCATGTATCAAAAAATTAAGCATGCATTCTTCCAACTAGTGGAGAATGAGATGATTACTTTGTTTCATTTTCATTTGCATAACCATATCATGGCGTAGGAACCAAGAAGACCAAGGATGTCCAGTTTTATGTGGAGGTAATGGATGTGGTCCAAAATTTAGGAGGGCAAATCCTCATGTCTGCCAAGAGGAATAAATTCAAATAAATTAAGTTCACCTACATGTCTTCCAAATTTTACTTCCAATTTTTATGACTGTTTTTCTTGACTCTCGGAGTTTACTTACAAATTTGAAATTTATTTATGTTCATTTTGATGAGGATATATTTAGCCAATGTGTAAGCACCTTTTGTTTGTATCACAAGCATCTGTGCATTGCAAGAATTTTGATTGTCTATGGTCTATAGCTATGTCATCTCACTTATTAGATCTTCTATTTCAATGTTTTCTATGGCCTTCTATGTTTGATGTAGCACCTGACAATCCTACCTCCTTTCCTTAGCTGAGAAGTGGATTTGAATTTGGAAATATTGCACTTTAAAACTAGTTATGGTTTAAGAAGAGCTAGTCTAGCTTTGTTGTTGACACCCTCAATCTTCAACAAGGGATTAGATGCATGGACTGAAATGCAAGCTTTCAAACTTAGATTTGAATGTGCATAATTTGATTGATTATGGTTTTCACAGGAATTTTTCTTTACATGACTATTTTGGATTGTCAATACATGTAATAGTGACTAAATCCTTATCAAGTTTGGATACCCTTATTCAGAAAGCCTTGGCCTTTGGACTCGATACAAAGTTGTACATTGTTATTGCATATTTGTAACATGTAGGACATTTAAGGGGTACAACATATAGAAATTTAGTACTGTCATCCAAGGAAAAATTATAGATGGTGTATAAAGAACAAAAAAAATGATTTTATTAGGGTTAATGCTTTCTTCCCCCACGCTACTGATATTTTCCCCAAAAAATGTTTGTTTTATTATTTTAACGCATCCCAAAATTCAATGTATTGATTAACATTTGTTATGCATTTCAGTTGTTTATGCAATGATGCATATATGTTAACTCGATTAGTGTTGTTACTTCAGTAGTTTGACTTCTATAACAACCAGCCATTAGGCCATTGTGTGCAGGAGTACGTTTGTGTTTTTAGTTATCTTTTTGGATAGCTCTACTAGGTGTTGAGGACATTCCATTTATCTTTTGAGTGCTAAGAAGTTATAGTTTCAAGGATTTTTCAAGCGAGTAAGAGAGCTATGGGAGCAGTCTCGTCTAAAATATTTTGAACTAGAGTTTGATATACCATTTAGAGAGCATGGTTTTCATGGAGTTCCTTTCAAAACCTCTGCTTTTATTGTTCCTACGGTAAACTATTTGGTAGAGTTGGTGGAATTACCTTTCTTAGTAATCGCTATTAGTGAGATTGAGAATTTTTAACCTTGAGCGAGTAGGACTTGGGAAAAAGGCATTTGATATGGCTATTTTTTTCAAAGACTTCAAACAAGATGTACTCCGCATGTACACCATTCCTCAATCTTCGCTTGATGGCATCAAGGAATGGTTGAACTCCATGGATATAAAGTATTATGAAAGCAGAATGAACTTGAACTGGTGGCCAATTTTGAAGACTATTACTGATGATCGAGATAAATTTATTGAAGATGGTGGTTGGGAATTTTTGAATATGGAAGCTAGTGATTCTAATTCATATAATTCAGAAGAGTCGGATCAAGGATACGGACCCTCTGATGTAGAAGAGGAATCAAAATCAGATGAGGAAGGTTCAGAAGATGAATCTCTTGTGGATTCAAAGGAGGATGAAGAAGAAGAAGAAGAAGCTTCTAAAGAGGAGGAAGGTAAAACATGGGATGAATTAGAAGTTGAAGCCATAAATGTAGATAAGGAAAAAGGAGACGAGTCTGACAATGAAGAGGAAAGGCAACAACGAAAGGTAAAAGATATAGGGAAGTCTCGAGCACCTGATATTAGAGATTCAAGAGGAATGTCTGTCAAGAGGCATAAATTCAGATGAATTGAGTTCATCTACATCCTTCTACTATTTATTCACGCACATAAACAATCATCTTGTAATCATAAGATTTGAGCTCTATTTACTCATCCTACGTATCAATAAACAACTCAACACAAGAGATGCAAATTGACATATTAACACAACAATATCCAACTAAGTTATTGAAACTCAACTATTGATACCTTGTTCTCCATCCAAATTACAAAATCATTCCCCTTTTTTTTGTAACATATTCTTTTCAAATTGCTTTGGATGGCGGCCATATTTCTCCTCCTGTCAAAACATGGCACATGGAATAGTTAAACTAATTAATATGAAAACATTTACTTTTTCCAAGGAAACAAAAAAATATATCATTTAACATATTAAATATCCTTACAAATGTACAGATCAAGGCATGTAAACCTTTCTGGCCACTGCGATGTGTGGCATGAAGTTTCTCAAGCCTAGCCTTAGAGGCCTTGTCCTAAAACATATACTAATTCAATTTAACTATGCACAAATAAAATTTAAATATCGTTAGGCGTATTAAGGTACTTGGTTGGGTTAATCCAACTAATTCGTCTTCAGAGGTGGAAAAATTGGAGAAACCAATGGAAGGATGGTGGAAGGTAAACTTTGATGCGGCATCAAAAGGTAATCTGGGTCCATCAGGGGCTGGTAGCATTGTTTGAGATTGGGATGGGAATGTGTTGGTCGTTGGGGAAATGAGACTGAAGGAAGGATCTAATAATGTGGTTGAAGCAGCATCAACTTAATGGCAATTAAATTAGTCAGGAAGTTAGGGGCCATAAGGATTCATGTGGAGGGTGATTCCTTGATAATCATCCAAGCAATAATAAAAGGAGGAATTGATGCTTGGAATTTGCAGGGTGTGATTAGGAAAATTATTAAAGAATTAGCTCTTTTTGAGAATTATAAGATTAGTCATGTTAGGAGAACAAGGAATATGGAAGCAAATACCCTCTCAAAATGGGCTTTAACATTTGTAGAGGTGGATGAATTTATAATTGAGGATTTTAGAGGAGTTTCTTTGGAGTAATTTTTGTCCATTGCATTTAATGCAAGGTGGTGTTAGTAAGTAGAGGAATTTTTTTTGAAATTCTTGAAGGACATGAAGCATTGATGAAGGTTTTGTTGTCGGCGTTGGACGTACGTTCGACATTAATCGTGATGGTTGGAAATTTGCTATGTAATGAAGTTTTTCCTTGCATTTCCTTTGATGCTTCTTAGTTTTTTGGAGTAAGGAGAGTGTTAGGATGACAGTGTGAAGTAGTATGGTGGCTAACGTACTAGAGAAGAAATGGAGGCCAACTTCACTCTCAAAGTGAGGAGGAAATTGGATCCTTTTGTTGGAAAAGTGACAGTGAAGAGACTATGTGGCTTGTTCTTGTACAAGGATGTGAAGGTGGTGCAATATGTACAAATCATTATGGGTAATGGCTTCAAAGATTTGAAGCACATATACAGAATAATATGGATATATACTCTTTTATCATGGCATGGGGACTAGGCTTAGGAGAGTCAGTGGAGGTTGTAAGGAAAGTAATGAAAGCATTGGTACATAGGGATTTCTTAGTGAACATGGAGAGTATCCTAGAATGGGATATACCAGGACAAGGCTTTAATGTGAGCAAAGGAATGGAAGGTGTGGACCTGGAAGTAGCAGAGATAAATCACGCTTTCATTAGGTGGCTAGAAGGAAGAACCAAAGTCATGTGGAGAGAGGGTATGGAATGGCGGTTGCAAGCTTTGAAACTATGCATTGAATTAATGGAGACTGAGAAGATAATAGCAAGACTCAAAGCCATCACCAAAGAGGATTTGTGCGAGAAGAAGGGTTTGTATCTAAGAAAGAAGGTGAAGCCACTTGCAAAATTGTGCCCATTGCATCTAGGCAATGCTTATGGAACTTTCATGTAAACTCAATGCTCATTTTTTGCATAGTTTATTGTGTTTAAGCTAGATGTTGATGTATAAGCTTAAGGGGTTAAGCCCTATTTTTGGTTTCGATACTATAAATAGCTGGGGTTTGGGTAGTAGTTGGTTGGATAGTTTTCAGGCAGTTGTGGTAGGGCTTTTTGATCCATAGGTTTTTTTTTTTTTTAACAGACATGATGTGATGGTGCTGGAAGAAATTTTTATTTGGAGCTTTTTATATTTTGATTTATCTTAAATAAAATAAAAATATTACCACCAATCAAAAATATATATATATATCATTTAATAAATTTGATATAATCTTATGAGAAAATTCAAATACCTGTGTACTCTCCTCACCAAACTTCCTCTGTGTATCTTGGCTTCGTGCTATAATATTTTGAGTCAAGGCTCAAATGGATAGGGTAAAAAAATTTGTTGGTTTCTCAAAGGTTTTATAATTTATAATGATGGAACAATTTAGAGGTTTCTTGGACAAGTTAGGCCACGAACCAATAAACAATCATGAATTCAACCAAGAAAAAAAAATTGTAACCTTACCTATGGTGTCACAAACTAAATAAAATTTCTCATCAATTGCTGGTAGTGCCTTACTCCTTTCCTTCGCGCAGTGTTTTTCCCTTTTTTGTTATCTGATTTCTTCCTTCATGTGGGAAATTTTTAAATTTTTGATTTTGATTCAATATTCGACACTTTAGTTAGCGTTAGTTAATGCCAACTTTAGCACTGAATTTTGGTCGTTAATGTAATCAGTTTGGGGCACCTAAGGCGCTGCCAAGTGTGCCTAATTAAGCCTCCTATCATTGTTGTATAGTGACTATTTTCATTGTTGTGTATCATAGGATCAAGAGTGTTGGAAATAATTCCAACTCCTGCCTTGTTTTTGTGACCACCAATGTCATGTGGCTCCTTCATCATCTTGGTGTGGTAGACCGATTTTTACCGGGGTCCCACAAGGTGCTTCATCCTTCTAGGTGATAGTGTTGTGAAAGCTTTTATGGTGGCATGCGATTCTTCCTTCTATTCCTGGCAGTGTTGTAGTGACTCTCGTAAGTCTTCTACCATTGGCGTGCGGTAGTGTGGTTACCACCACTATCCCATAGATCCTTCATCAGCTCAATGCGGTAGAGCATTTTTTACCGTGGTACCGCAAGTTGCTTCTTCCTTCTCGGTGATAGTGTTATGAAAGCTTCTATGGAAAAAAAATTATTCACAGAGGATGTCATGGAGAGAGGGCATGGATGATGTAGAAATACTAAATTGTTGAGAGGAAAGTAGATGGAAATAGATGAGACAAAATTGATTAAGCACTAAATTTATTTTGATATTTTCTTGTGTGAGAAAAAATTACTAATGAACTTTTCATAAATGTGTTTGATAGCATGTCATGCCATTGGAAATTAGGGAGGATTCATGTCTTACAGTTGACTTAAGGAATGCCATAAGTCGATTGCCAGCATTTACAAGGTATGTGGTTATATGAAACTGGTTCAACCATAGTAGGAGGGTCCTCAAAGAGAACAATCCAGACCATGCAGCAAGAATAACACAATGAAAGAAACACATAATATGGAGGAAAATGCAGATGCAAATATTCTCATTAACAAAAATTTCAATTACATTTGGCCAGCAACATCCGGGCTTACAAATTCAGCTCATGGGCCTAATAAAAACATGTGAAAAAATATAACATTCTAACATGCTCCTATATGCGAGCTGAATATTACAATCAAATCTATGTTATTCTATTCAATCAACTACTGCCATTCTAATGATCGATTACAAGCTTTATATTGTATCTGCAACTCTGGGAACATCTACGTCAGCCAAAGATCATCACATTATCCAAGGAAAGAAAATGTAACGTGTGCATGAATAGGTCGGCCTCAAATTTGAATTACTCTTCATCAGGCACATAAGATAAAGTGTGGACCTATAATGAAGGTCGGGGACACTCCACGGGACAATTAAAATCACACCATTAAGATCCACAAGTCATGGGGATGATCCACATTGATCGAACTGGCCAAAAGGTTTGAAATTATTTTGGTGCATATTCATGAAACTGCAATGAGATTCCATAAGCGATAACTTTTTGAAAAAAGATCTAATCACGCTAAAATCTTGGGAAAAGGAAAATGAACATGTCAATGATGTACACAAAGATCCACAGGTTCAGGTGAGTAAAGATGATGAATCCACCAACATGAACTGAGCAAGAACAAAAACTAAAAGAAAATATTTTTGGTTGATGCAAGATTGCCAAGAACCAAGGATGCTCCTACATCAGACATCTGGGGTTATTGAAAAGTGAGTCCCTCACTTTGTTGGGGCTAAAGGAAAACCAAGATGGTCTACCTTAGCCTGAGAAATCAAAGAAGAATCCTCCACTATTCTACCTTTCCACTTCACAAGATACTCTTTGTACTATCTTCCATGAGTCTTCCTCCCATCTTTGACATCCAAAATCTCTTCAATCTCATTTGACTGTTCTTTAGGAAATTGATTCTCCATTTTTGTTTCATTGTTTGCACTGAATTTTGCTTCATGATACTTATATAGATCTACAATGTTGAATATAGGTGATATACCCATATCTTTCGGTAACTCCACTTCATATGCATTTCCTAAATCAAATTTCTTCAAGATCTTACAAGGTCCAAACTCCCTCATCTTCAACTTATTGTATGTACGAACGGGAAATCTTTCCTTCCTCAAATATACGATCACTTCATCTCCAACTTCAAATTCCTTATGTCTCATTTTTTCATCTACTTTCTCCTTATACTTTCGTTTCATTTCTTCCAATTGTTGTTTCACTTGATCGTATTCAATTTCTTCATGTGTTCTACAAATTCTTCTGCTTCTGCATTCCTCTTATCTTCCATACTGACGTCTCTCGACTCTGAAATACCTCTAGGATGAACTCCTGTAACAATCTCAAAAGGTCTCTTTCTTCTACTTTTGTTCACTGAATTATTGTAAGCAAACTCTACTTGTGCAAGGACTAAATTCCAACTCCCAGTCTTCTCTCCAACCAAGCATCTCAACAAATTCCCTAAACTCCTATTCACTACCTCTGTCTATCCATCTGTCTATGGGTGAAACATAGAACTGAACTTCAAATTTTTCTTCAACTTCTTCCAAAGTGTCCTCCAAAAGTAACCAACAAACTTTACATCTCGGTCTGAAACAATACTCCTAGGTAATCCATGCAATCTGACCACTTCTTTGAAAAAAAAATCTACTACATGTATTGCATCTGTTGTCTTCTTACAAGGTATGAAATGTGCCATCTTAGAAAATCTATCTACCACCACAAATACAAAATCATTACCTCTTTGTGTCTTTGGAAAACCAAGTATGAAAACCATATGGATATCTTCCCAAGGTCGCTTCGGAACTGTCAAAGGATTATACAATCCAACATTCTGACTACTCCCTTTTGCAACTTGACAAACTCTGTAACTCTGCACAAATATCCTAACATCCTTATGAATATGTGGCCAAAAGTAATTCTCACTAATCAATGCTATTGTCTTATCAACTCCAAAGTGTCCTGACAATCCTCCATTATGCTTCTCCTTCACCAAGTTCTCCCTCATTCAACTTTGGGGTATACACCATTGATTACCTCTGAAAATCATATCTTCCTGAATGAAATAATCCAACCATTGGCTTCTATCCTCTGAAACTAGTTCTTTACAAGCTCTCCAAGGTTCTACAAAATTTGGGTCTTCCTCATACAATTTCTTCAATTCATCAAATCCTAATACCTCCACTCTCATCTCTGTCAAAAAATCCCTTCTCCTACTCAATGTATCAACAACTCTATTTGACTTTCCACTCCTATGCTTCAAAACAAAAGTATAACTCTACAAGAATTCTACCCATATCATGTGTATTTGATTCAACTTACCCTGACTGCTCAAATATTGCAATGCTTGAAGATCCGTATACAACACAAACTCCTTAGGCAATAAATAATGTCTCCACTTCTTCAAGGCTTGAACTATAGCATAAAATTCTTGATCATACATTGAATATCTTCTCCTAGCATCATTCAATTTCTCACTGAAATAAGCTACAAGTCTCCCTTCTTGACTCAACACTACTCCAATTACATTTCCACTTGCATCACAGTCTACTTGAAATACTTTATTGAAATTTGGTAAATCCAACATAGGCTGCTCAATCACCTTTTGCTTCAACAACTCAAAACTTTGATATGCTCCAGATGTCCACCTAAAATCCTTCCTATCTCCTCATTTTTTTTTTCATAGGACTACAAATAGAACTAAAATTCCTAATTAACTTTCAATAGAAACTAGCCAATCCATGAAATGATCTCACCTCTCCAATGCTATCTGGTGTAGGTCACTCAATAATTTCTCTTACCTTCTTAGGATCCATCTTCAATCCATCCATAGAGATCAAAAATCCCAGATATACCAACTCTTCATGAAACTACACTTCTTAATGTTTATTATCAATTTCTCTTCTCTCAACCTCTACAAAACTTGTCTTATATGCAACAAATGTTCTTCTCTACTCTTACTAAAAATCAAGATGTCATCTAAATACACAATCACAAACTTACCCAAGAATTTCTTCAATACCTCATTCATCAATCTCATGAAAGTACTAGGTGCATTTTTCAATCCAAAAGGCATCACCAACCACTCATGCAATCATTCATTTGTATTGAATGTTTTTTTCCACTCATCCCCTTCTCGAATTCTGATATGATGATATTCACTCTTCAAATCTATCTTTGTAAAGTACTTATCTCTACTCAAACAATCCATAATGGCATCCATCTAGGGCAAAGGAAATCTATACTTCATCGTGATCTTGTTTATGGCTCTAGAATCTATACACATTCTCCACTCTCCATCCTTCTTAGGTGCTAGCACAACAGGTACTGCACATGGACTTATGCTTTCTCTGATCAAACCCTTCCTCAACAATTCTTGCACTTGTCTATTGAACTCCTCATTCTTTTTCGGTATCATCCGGTGTGCTACTTTATTAGGAAAACTAGCTCCAGGACTCAGATCCATACAATGACTAATACTCCTTATAGGTGGCAATCCATCAGGTACATTATCTAAAATGATCTCCTCATATTCTATTAGTATCTGTTTATCTCTTGTGGGTATTCTTCTACATGCTTCAAATCTTCAGCCTTCTTAGGCACCAAGGCATAACACACATTCTCATGTCTCAATCCATCAAGGAATCTCCTTCCATCAACCAGACAAACCCTAACATTTGTACAAACCTCAACTATAGGAACATCTTCCAATGGAAAGAAAATATGCTTCATCCCATTAGCAACAATGGTGTATATATTCTTCTTTCCATCATGAATAGCATGTTTATCATATTACCAAGACCTTCCCAACAAAACATGGCATATATCCATAGGCATGATATCACAAAAAACATCATAATGATAATTTCCTATCTTTAATTTCACCAAACATTGTTCACTTACTAGTATCTTATGCTCATCTTGAATCCAAGCAATCTGATAGGGCTTCAGATGTTTCAACCTTTCCAACTTCAGTTTAGTCGCCATCTATTTAGAAACTAGGTTCTCAAAACTTCCACTGTCAACATCACTTTGCAACGTTTACCATCTACCTTGCATCTTGTTCTAAACAAATTCTTTCTCTACAATGGCTCCTTTTCCAACTCACTTTGACACAATAATCTTCTATTCACCAACACTTCTCCATCTTCCAGTTTATTAGATGATCCAATATGTTCTTCCTCAACAAAGTTTGTCCTTCTATTATTCTCTATCTTTTTGCTTGTCTCTCCCTGATTGCATTCAAATGCTCTATGTCTTTCTCCACCACATTTATAACAAGTTCCCTTGAATATTCTTTTCTCCTATCCTCTATCATTTCTTCTATAACCTTCATTATGGTAACCATTATAGACACTTAAAAATGACCTAGGCCTACAAGCTCTATTTTTCATCTTTCGTCCAAGCATAATTATGACATTTAATTATGTCCTTGGTCCACCTTCGACTATTAATTAAATAATTTAATTAAATAATTTATAGTTATTTAATTAATTCATGTCCTTTTATTCTAAATGATTATTAAATAAATAAATTTTATTTATTTATTCAATATGTCACTAATGGTCTATTATCTTCTTACAATTAAATAAATTTCTTAATTTATTTAATTACCTTTATTCATTTATGTCTTCCTGATTATTAAATAAATGAGTTTTATTTATTTATTTAATATGTCACTAATTCTTATAATTAAATGAATTTATTAATTTATTTAATTATCATTCATAATCCTCTAAATTAAATAATTATCTTTAATTATTTAATTACCTAATTTAACATTTCTCTCATTTTAAATAAATGAAATTATTTAAAATGGCTTCACATTATTAACTATCACTTCTTTTAGTAAATAATCTGAAAATCAATTATTTACTGTCATGCAAATCCATTCAAAAATGGTAATCTTCATCCATAAATCAAGTAATTGAGCAAATTCTTGATTTTCCAAATCTGCTTTTTCTATCCAATCTTTATCTTCTTGTTTTTTTTAATCTTCTTTTCTGTCCAGTCTTTATCTTTATTTTTCAAATCTTACAAATCAAGTAGTCTTTATCTTCTTGATTTTCAAAAATCTTTATCTTTATGGCTAATCTTTATCCTCTTGTCACATTTATTCTCAACCGTCAATGCGATTTTCTCAAATTGCATCTTGGCCACTCATTTCAGTTTTTTTTTCCCTAACCCTAATTATGGGTTGTCACACGCAATCTTGACGTCTGATTTTAGGCTTTTGTCAACTTTTAATCTTGGTCGTCCGTCCAAAATTGTATTTTCTATAAAATGCCAATTTTGCTCACATTTTAGACTTACACTTCGTAGGCTGACAACTTCAAGTGATATTTCATTTTGGCATAATTGTTAAATCTTAGGCAATCTTACATTCTTATCATAGACTTTATTTTGGCATAGTTTAGACATTAGTTCAATGTTTATCATTTGCATGATAGCATTATAGTCATTTTAAATCCTTCAAAATCTTGCTTAGGACTTTGTCATTGTCTTTGTCATTAAATTGCTCGTACATTGAATTTGAGGGCAACACATATTTCCAGCAAGTTAGAAAGTGTAATGCAGATCAGCCATGGAGATTGAAGACACTTGCTGAGCTTGTTTCGTTTTGTGTTTTTCATTTATTTTCCTTTGCACTTCATTACTTTCTTTGGGTTTTATGTTTATGATCTAATCATTGCTAAAACTAGGAAAATTCTCATTGATACACTTGGTGATTCTGTGTGAACTGCGGGCAAAATTACAAGGAGCGAATAAAGAAAAATCTGCAAGATTTGTGTCACGACAATAAGAAAGTTTAGATTTAAATTAGATTTTAATCTAGATTTTATATTTTTAAATTAGATTTTTAAGCTAGATTTTTATTCTTAATTTAGATTTAAGATTTTTATTTAATTTAGTTAGATTTAGATTTTAGATTTAACTTTTAGATTTAAATTTCTAATTTAGTTTAGATTTTAACTTCTAATTTAATTTAGATTTTTTTAGTTTCTAATTTAGTTTCTAATTTAATTTAGATTCAAGTTCCTAATTTGATTTAGACTTAAGTTTCTAATTTAGATTTAGATTTTTAACTTTTTAATTTAGTTAGATTTAAATTTCATTCAAATTTAAAGTTAATTTGAATTTAGATGTTAGTTTAGATTTAAATTCTTTTTAATTAGTTTTTAAATTAAAATTTTAGATCTTTACATTAGTTTCTAGTTAGATTTTCGATTAGATTTTTACTTAGATTTATTTATTTTTATTAGTTTTTAGATTTTAAATATAGATTTTTAACTTAGATTTTAATTTAATGTAGATTTTTAATTTATTTTAGATTTTTACTTTATTTTAAATTTTTCATTTAATTTAGTTCTAAGTTAGACTTAGATTTCAAATTTAACTTAGATTTTTAACTTTTTAATGTAGTTAGATTTCCAAGTTCTAATTTAATTTAGATTTTTAACTTTTTAATTTAGTTTAGATTTCTATTCTTTTTTTTTCTTTTTAATTTAGTTTAGGATTTTAACAGATTTCATGTTTTAGATTAGAGATTTTTGGTTACTAATCCTTGTTGGCAGCGTGTGGCATTTTCATTTCGAGGGTCCAAGATAATTTGTTCAAACTACTAATTTTTGGTTTTGTAGATTCATTTGTCCCAAGAAATATAAATTTGAAGCATTGTGTCTATGAATTTTTAGAATAGAAAACATGTCTTTTGGTGCATTTAAAATGATCATGTTTTCAATTATGTCTGATTGTGTTTGAAAGTGGTAGGCAAATATTCTCTCACCCTGTGCAAACTAGGTGATCAGAAAGCCAGACCCACTTTGTCCCTGTGTAACCTTGATGCAATAACTGAAGTATTCTCTCCCCTTGCGCATGTAATGCCCCGTCTTAATAACCTAAGAACGTTGCAATAGTGATATAAAGGTGTAATAATTTTTTTTTAAAGTATAATTATAAGTTTATTAATTGCATACATTCTTAGGTTAAACGACATTACACTACTTTGAGTATTCCATAAGCAACTTAAGTATTTCACATTGCACATATTAAATCATAACATAAAATAAACATTGCATAATAATAAATTTTCCATTCAAGATATAATTAAGTACAAACATGTTTTCCATACATTGCATTGATATGATATTACAATACTCATCCAACTTGATGAGGTAGCTCAAATAATAGTTACAATTACATTGTTCACCTCTTAACATTGAGGGATGTTTTCAAATACATGTTTACAATATACAATGATGAAAGTATAGAAGAAATCCATGTGCGAGCTCTCCATCCATGAAGCGCTCAATGCAACGAACAAACTGGGGACCCAACAGAGTAAGGTGCACGTTCCACCCAACCATGTGGTACCCGTAGGTCCACCCCCCGTGCTAGGAGATAGTAATAAGGCTACCTAGACCTAATCTACTAACCCTAGACACTAGTACATACAAACTATTGGTTACATTGCTTCCAGATTTTGACAATTGATTGAAACTCAACACAAAGTTTAACTGTTATTCTAGGTGGAGTGTCATCACAACGTAGCAATGGTTACCCTGGTGTTTCTTCCTAGGTCCCGGCCCCCAATCCTTGGGTTACCCTGGTAATCTCTTACGAAACCTGGCCCCTATTGCATACTGTTGCGGAATCGAATGTCTCTTAAGGAAACGAGACTTCGATTTTCCATTCCAGGCCTTCTCAACTTATACTCATGACTGTAGTAGCTCATGAGTCATAAGCGAGGCATGCACAACTTGTTAAAAGTTTTTAATTCTAATCTACAATGTCGTTTAATTATCACTGACTTAGTTAACTAATTGTAAGTTACCCTGACACCACTTTGTGTGTCGGCCCTTACAACTAGCCACTCCCCTAATCATAACAAGGTTTCTAGGTTTTCTTGACTAAGGTTTACAAAGTGTACAAAGATACAACAAGAAACTTCAACTCTTTACAAAACAATCAGCAATAACTATGCTCTTAAAATCAGGTGTCTAAACACCACACATACACCATGTATACAACCTTAGCTATCTCAAGAATTTAACTTTAATAATCACAATCCCCACATTTTCAAACGATCTGGAAGACTTAATAACACATAAAAAAAAATCCCCATTTTCCCAACAAAAGAAAACAGGAACTTAAAATAGCAAATCAAAAATTACTATCATCTACTGTTCGGATTTACTAAATCCTTTCAAACAATAACTTTAATATACCATAATCATTCATCTAAGGTTTTAATTTACTTACCAAGCAAAAGAAAATCAATATCTCAGTATCTCGATCATGATAACTAACTATCATAATATATAAATTAAGATAGTTAATAAATTAATTAATCTAAAAATAATATATATATATATTTATATACATACATATATATATATATGTATATATATTATTAAATATATACAATTTCAAATAACATATTATAAATAAATCAAACTTAATAAATTATGATTCTATATTTAAATTCGCATAGTATTAATTAAAATCGAATTTAAAAAAAAGAATTAAAATTCGCATCAAAGAAACACAGACCACGCGGGCTTCAAACCCCCGCGCGGCCTTTCATGGGAAGGGACGCAGCTGCCAGGGCTGCACCCAGCAGCCATGGCGGCTGTTGCGCACAGCCGTGGTAGCTGCGCTACCCACGCGGGTAAGGGGAGGGTTTCGGCCCTCCCCAGAACCCTAATTTTTTTTTAATTAAAATTTTGTTTATATAATTTTTTTTTAAAACAATTAGATCTCTGCGGAAATATGTATCCGCATTTCGGATTTAATCCAAAATTTTAAAAAAATAATTTCACCCGTACGGCGATTTTATAAAAGAAATAATTTTCTTGTAAATTTCCATAAAAAAAACACAGGGTAATAAAAACAGAAATAAATATATTTAAATCTTAAAATCTTTCAAATACAGATACATATTCTGGCAAATTTTTAACAGAAATTTGAGAAAACTATTTACTGTACAGGGTTATTTTCCTTTCCAAATTTTCTGATTCAATAAGTTTTTCCAAATTTAACAAAATAAGGATTAATTTAAAACCAAATTTTCCCAATTCCTCTTCTCTAAAAATCATCACAGAGGTTTTCAAGAGTAGTTTTCTTTGAGAACTTTCTTCTTTCTTAACTAAGTTCTTAAAAATTCTTGCAAACAGAAATAAATTTAACAGCAAGTTTTCTAAATAAATTGCCAAGAAAATTAAACTTGTCTTCAAATTTTTCTTTCAAAACAAAGAACAAAATACACCAGTAAAATACCTGTTATTGAAAGATTGTCTGTAAAATGTGATTCTTCATAACTCCTTCACAGCTCCAAAACCCAGAAGCTATAACCAACCACCAAGAACCCTCTGAAGATTCTTCCACAAGAAATAACAACCCCAGAGAGATAACAACTTCTAAGAATATTTCCAGAAAATTCACAGTAACAGGATATATTTTTTTAACAAGTGCCCTATTAATTTCCCCGTGAGGAAATTGAATAACCCCGTACAAAAATCCCAGATCCTCAATAACCTCCGTCAAATTTTTCAACAACCTCTTGCAATTATGGCACTCACACACATGTTGAGAAGTTGTTGAGAAAATATCTTCTCCACTTCTCGGCAAGTTTTGCCATTCAAAAATTTGCATGAGATTTCAATTTTATTAATTTTAAAATTTGAAACTCAATTTTCTAATTGCATGCAAATTATTTATTTATTTTATTTTAAATACTACAAATCAATTTTCAATCACAATTTTATTTTACATGCATTTTTATTTTCTAATTTTTTGATTCATTTAAATAACAATAAATAAAGCACAATAACAAACATTTAAAATTAACCAATATTTACCTTTCAAAAATGATTTAACCAACAGAAACACAATACAACTTATGACTAAAAACTGAAAACTGACAATGTACTAAGACTAAGGTTAAAGACCGGACTAGGATAAACCTAACTACTATCTCCCGTTCAACATTTTCCGTTGATTCTTGACACGCTCAGACCTGATTACACAGGTGGAGTCGGTGTCATGTACCTGCAAATCCTGCAACCGAGCAAACAACATGCATACATGTATATATATATATAAAGCATTAAACAAACACACCGTGCGGAGAAAATCACAGATATCGCAGGGCACTCGCAAGCGAGTGATGCGATTCTGTTCTCCACACCAATACACTCACAGAAAACTAACTCAATAAATATTGTTAGTCCATCATAAACATGTGCATATCCATAAACAACTAAAAGTAACATCTACACTAAATCATATCATGTCTGAAAATAATAAACATCACACAAAGTATCATCATGTCACAGAATAATCCACCATCGCTCAAAACCAGCAATCAAAGTATCCAACAAAACATCATAAGTCTAACAATATGAAAAAGTATCAACAGAAAGCATAAGCATAAACGGAGGGGTACTACAGCGCAGTCATGTGATCCTAGGTGTAAGAGAAATGATTATTTCCTCTAGAAATTGGGCATGTCAGGGGATTTCATCACCTCTAGGAGACTCAAATTGGCAATGGAGCTAAAGCCAAGCTACCCCCGATCGGTATATAAATGTGAATCTTAAGGGAAAACCTAAGATTACGAGTGTGGATGTGTCATAAAGACCAAGTAGTACTCCCCAAAACCCTATTAAGCTTAACCTCTTCAAGTTGGAGTGCCTCCTAAATGGAGCTTAATCTTGTGCCCCATGTATGGCCACTCGAATGGGGCTCCTAAATTAAACACCATTTTTTAGTAGCCAAAAACCTTCTATTTGCTAGCGCAACATCAGTCGGTGTGAAGGCATCCACATCTTTGCAGTATGTACTAGAGGTGATCATTCTACCATGGGAGTTTCATGGGGGTTGGAAGCTTGGTTGGCCTGAGAAGAGAGTGCACTGTAAGGGGGAGCCCGTGCAGCCAAGCTTCTGAATTCACACGCTACTAATATGCAGTTGGGGAAACCCACGTGGAATCTAGCGAATATTGTCCTGGCTTAACCATAGGGTTTTACTTTTTCTCTTTTGTGTTTGTTTACATTCAAAATATCATGTTTTCCAAGTTTTTTCTAGATACTAAAACGAAACAAACAACATTTAGACATATGGAAACAAACAATCAACTTCAAACAAATTGGATTTTTTTTACCAAAACTTTAGGTCCAAACATTTTAGCCTACTATCAAACCTTTTTTTTCAGAGGTCTCTGTCACAAAACCAGAACTGAAATTTCTCAAAACATTCATCACTTGCATTCCCTAGCTTTCATTTTGACCATAGGTTTACAGATCTTAGTTGCATTCCCTAGGTTTCGTAATCATCATTTCCAGCATAAACTTGTCTTTAGGTCTCATCTTGGAAGACTTTGGATTAGGATAACTCACCATACTTTGCAAAACAATTGTTTCAAAACTAGGTTATCTTGGGACATAGTCATTATTCCCCTTTTCAGTCATTATCCTTTTTGTGAGAACTGCCATCTCAACAGTCTAGTTAGGAAGGCTCACTCGTCATTTTGACTTTGTCACTTAGTCCCCTTAGTAAGTCCTTTTGATAACCAAAATTGAAACATAATTCAAGCATAGAGTGGTTAAACAAAACCTTTCTCCAAATATTGTCCAAACTTAGTCCTCATTTTAAACTTAGACTTTGCATTGTCCATCTCTAGTCCTTATTTTTAACTTAGACTTTGCATTAATCATTTTAGTCCTTATACAACATTATCATCTTAGTCCTCCTTTGGCACTTCAACCTTGACAACTTTGGCACCTTTCCTTCACCATTTCCTTAGGCAAACATCATCATCACCTTGCATTGTCATCTTTTATTCCAAAATCCAAAAAAATAAAAATTAATCTTCATTTTACATTTGTCATTTCATTTAGACAATATAGTTGCATTTTCATCCCTTATTATCGAAAATACAAAAACATAGTCTTTCATTGTCATTCTTTATCCAAAAAAAATCCAAAAACATAGGCTAGCATCATCTTGACATTCAGTTGTCATTCTTATTACTCTCATCTAAGCAATTTCTTTTTATGGTGGAACCTAGATTCCAAAGAAAGAAAAGACAAATGGAAAACTTTGGACAAGATTTCAATCCCAATGTCACCAGTCACACTTATGACCCAAATTGGACTTTTGACGACCCATTTAGCAACACGAATACTCAAACTCTCATGACCATACCATCCTCTTCAAACATCTCTTTTGAAGCATTCTTACGTAAGGATGAATATGGAAAAATACTTGAGGAAAAACTAGAGGTAGTAGCGCAAGATCTAGAAGCGTCTTATTTCGTAGAACAAATGGTTTTATATGAAAAAGATAGATATTTGGCCATACTTTTAAGTCAAGGGGCTAAATTACCCCATGGGTTTGACATTAATACTTTGAGACCAACATCTCTTGACCATAATGTCAACAACACAAATAACATGTCCAATAGTGGTCAACCTCCAAACAACACAAACAATACCTTTTTTGAGGCTACCTCACGAAATGTCACAACTACCATGAGTGTTACCTCCAACATTCCAAACTATTCCAATTCAATCAACGCTACATCCATTGGAGGCACACAATTCGTCACATCGCCTACACTATCCACAATATCATCACAATCAATTGGAGCCACCTTTGGGTCCTTGGCAATGTGGGAAATTTATTCCAATCCTCTATTTACCACTTCGGTAAATGCCTTGGGGGAATCATCAATCCATTAAAATCCCCCATTTACAACTACATCTAGTACCATGGGTGCATCCTCATCAAATCCTCTCATTGGTACCTCACTTAATCCTTTGGGTGGAGGTAAACGACATCTCCTTATTCAAGGACCACAACCTAATGTTAACACGTCAACACAGTTTAATACCAACCCCTCCCAAGGAAAAAACATTAATACTCCTCTGGGACAGTTCCAACAACCCCCACAAGGAAATCAAAACACACAACCTATGGGATCTATCGAACACCAAAATATTTCTGGTCACCATATTCCCCAAATATCAACCCAAATGGCTGGGGGACACATTCTGACATATTCATCCCATATTCATACCCATCAACACATCCCCAATCCAAACTTTCATTACCAACACACAAACCAAAACACATCATACATATTACAACAACACATCCCTCAATAGTACACCAACATCCACTCACAACAAATGGGGACCCATGGTGTACCAATCAATCTAATGTATGGTGCCACAAATGACCCTATAATTGATGCCTTGCAAGCAAAGTTGATGGGTCTAGAGAAGACCATAGAAAATATTCAAATATCCACCAAGAAATCAGAAGTGTCATATGATCTATTCATGTACCCCTTTGACATGAACTTATACATGCCGCCATTTCCTTCGGGATATGTGTCACCAAATTTTACCAAATACAGAGGAAATACAAACCATATCGAACATGTCTGAGAATTCACAACCAACTGTATGTATGTCACCTATGAACAAACATACTTGATGAGACTCTTTTCTAAAAGTCTTGCAGGTCTTGCCCTTGAAAGGTTCTCCACTTAAAAGGATATCAAAACATGGGACGAACTTAAACACAAGTTCATAAAAAATTACTCATATAACATTGACATGGACACCTCTATTACTAGCCTATGTACTCTCACACAAGAGGATGCGGGTGAAATTTTATCCCATTCTTCCAAATATGGAGAAGTCTAGCTAGTCATTGCCACATCGACATACCCGAAAAATAAAAGGTTGACATGTCCGTTCAAACACTTATGAGCCCCCTGAAATATGGATTACAAGTTCATTGTTGCACAACTTTTACAAACCTAGTAAAAAAGGGCGTCCAAGTTGAGAAATCTCTTATTGCAAAAGGAGAACAAAATTATGGTCCTAAAAATGCAAACGTAAACCCTCCCACTGACAAAAACAAGTATTGGGTCAAAAATAAACATGTTACCAATGACAGTGTTGTTGACGGCAAGGTTGTAAACACCATGGGTCCTATACTAGATCTAAAAGGGGTTCAACTGTAAAACAAACCAACAAAAATATTGACACCCCCCACCAATGCTACCCCAAACAACAAAAATGGTCAAAATAGTCACAATCAAGGACAATACTGTCAGATGAGAAAATTCCCCAGGGGTCACACATACACTCCCTTGGGTGAGCCCCTTGAGGAAGTCCTTAAGAAATTCCTTCAAAATGATGTCATCACACTTCAAGAACCAACACTATATCATCCAGGACAATTCAAACCAGCATGGTGGGACGATACTACATTTTGCGATTATCATCAAGCAAAAGGACATAAAAATTCTTCCTATTGACAACTAAAAAATATGGTAGAAGACCTTATCAAGAATCGTATCATTGAGGTAGGTGGACCACAATTTGCCTCTAATTTGGATCATACCATTCATAAGAACCCATTGTAAGACCATGGTTCTAATAATGCTTCCACATCAAGTCCTAAGACAAACATTAATCAAGCCAATTACACCCGCGCCAAGTATGACTATTCTAGTGGACCTACTATAAACAATGTCTGAACTAATAATGAATGTGTCAATACCATCACAGTCAAAAGAGCACCTCAATGCAATGCTACTACTCGCAGTGGCAAGATCACCATAGCTGGTCTGCCTCTTGCTAGGCAACCTAAAATCACCATACCTGGTCCATCTCCTAAGCAATCACAAGCCGGAATCATCTACAAAGAAGTGGCAACCTAAGAGTCAGTTTAACCTTATCAATCAGTTAGGAAAAACCCCTGCACATATTTCCATACTTGAGCTACTTCACATTTCTCCCACACATAAGGCTATCTTAAATAAAACCCTACAAGATTCGTCTGTCCCTAAGGATATTGATGTCAACCAATTTGAGACCATGGTGGGATACCTCACTACACCTCATCATGTCACCTTTTCTGATCAGGATTATTCATCGCCCAAGACCAACCATAACGATTCATTACACATTGAAACTTCCATCCATAAGCACAAGGTCAGAAGAGTTTTAGTAGATGGCAGAGCAGGATTGAACATATGCTCCTTAAAACTAGTTAAGGCTCTAGGATTTTTTGATGCATGCGTAGACCCTACAAAGAGTATAGTTATAAAAGCATACGATGACGAAGAATGTTCTTCACGAGGTGTTATTTATCTTCCTATCAGAGTGGGACCAGTCATTGTGGATATAACTTGCCAGGTCTTGGATCTAGAATTACCTTACAACATCTTGGTCGGCCACCCATGGATTCATGCCCTAAAATTCGTTCCCTCTACATATCACCAATGCTTAAAATTACCATTTGACGACACAGAAATCACTACATATGGAGACCCCGACCCTTTTCAATATTGCACCAACCTAAGGGGTATTTTTAAAAATTGAGTGCCCATCAACTGAGAAGCTCCTAGCTCCTCTTCTTCTAAATACATTGACCCATCCACACTCGCATCATCTTCCATGTCCACTCCGTTCACATCATCCACGACATCACCATCTTCCTCAAACCCTAAGGATGAGTCCAATGTCAAGATCCAAGACCTCGGCTATGGATAATTCAGACTACATACAGCATATAGCATCACAACAATACCAAAGTCTCTGAAGGTCTATGGTCAGCCATGTTTTAGAATGGAACCCAAAGAAATTTTCAAAGTTCCACCAAAAATGGTTTTCATTAATGGGGAGACATGAGTAATGAGGACCTTGTTGATATTACAGGATGGCTCTATAAAGAAATGGAAGACCTACCCCCATTACCAATTAAGAAATATGGCAAGGGATATGACATAATGAAGGCTAAGGGCTATGATGGAGCTAGTGGCCTAGGCAGAAATAAAATTGGATGAAGAGAGCCCATAGAACCTTTCAAAATACCAAAGTATCTTAGGTTAGGGTATGGATTGCCCGAAAATGACAACCGACGTACTAATGGACTTTCGAGTGAGCGAGTGCATGCTTCAGAAAGTGTCAAGACCATCAAGGAATCCTTTACCGAAACCGACTCCCAAGAGTTGGAATTTGGCTCCCAACTATCCTTAAGTGACTATTGCCTTGATGATTTGTTCCTTGAAGCTGGAGAGCTTACCTTTGAAAAAAAAATTTGGAAAACATTTAAAATTGATCAAGCACCAAATAGTGTCCCATTTCCCTTCCCCATGACATACAATCCCTACCATCTAAATCTAGTAACCATCAATTGAATACATTTGAATTGCCAGATGACACTGACAACCATAACTCTGAGTCATTTATCCCCTAATTTGACAATGAATATGAGACAAGTGAAGGGGAATATTGGATAGATTTTGATGTGGAAATGGATAATGATAATTTGATCCACAATATCTTTGAATCCATTTGCATTCTTTCTGCATCCTCCCCTCAATTCACCAACACTGACAATGGCATTTCCCTAGTTTATCCTCAACTAATCGATTGGGACCAACAAGGCCCGCTAGTCTTGGACACCTTTCAGAATGATGAGGCCATTTCAGAGTTTATGGGATTACGTGAGGGCATACCCAGTGGTGATCACAAGGCAGGATTCACTATTGACCTAGATTGTGCAGCTTATTTTGGCGAGATTCATCCGTCCTCTAGTTGCAAAATTAAAAATAAGAATAAAGCAAAAAATTAAATGTCTTTAGGTGAGAACCGAAAGGCACCTTCTGATGACAAAAAATTAAAAACAAAGGATGTATCTACGGGTGAAAACCTCTCTGAGGCGCCAAAAGATGGAGGATTGGACTTTCTCCGTGTAACGCAGGAGAAATCAGCTATGCTCATAGAGGACACCATGGAATACAACACATCAACAACAGAAGATCCCAAAATGGTCCTCTTTGCAACATCCCTAACTGAAGAAGAGAAACCAGAATTTCCCAAACTCTTTATAGAACGTAAAATCAACTTTGCATGGTCCTACACCAACATGCCAGGACTAGACCTAAAACTGGTTCTGAACAATCTACCATTATTTCCAAATGCCAAACCAATTAAACAAAAGTTATGCAAAATGCATCCTCAGTTTGCTCTACTGGCCAAGACTGAGTTGAAGAAACTTCTAGACGCTGGGTTCATATGGTTTATTGATTATGTTGAATGGATATCTAACCTTGTGTTGGTAACAAAGCCAAATGGAATGATCCACGTCTACACAGACTTCAAATACTTAAACAAGGAATGCCCAAAAGATGACTTTCCTTTGTCGAATACTGATATCATAGTCGACCTCACGACAGGATATGAGATTTTGTCCCTCATGGATGGTTTCTCAGGATATATTCAAATTTGTATCTCCCTTGAAGATCAACATAAAACATCATTCACTTGCCCTTGGTGTACATACTACTATAATTTCATGTCGTTTTGTCTTAAAAATGTAGGCGCCACATATCAGAGGGCTATGACCACAATCTTTCACGACATGATGCATAAGATAATGGAAGATTACGTGGATGACCTTTTGGCTAAATCAACAACAAGAAAAGATCATTTTAAAGTGTTAGACACAATTTTTAAGAGGCTAGAAGAATATAAGGTCAAACTGAATCCTAAGAAATGTGTCTTTGGCGTAACATCTGGAAAACTCTTGGGATACATAGTGACTCAAAGAGGCATTGAGGTCGATCCAATAAAAGTACAAGCCATAATGGACATGCCTCCTCCTGGAGGATTTAGTGAACTCATAACCTTACAAGGTAGGCTACAATCTATCTGGCACTTCATAGCACAATTAGTCGACAAGTGTCAACCATTCCAATATCTTTTGTGCAAAGTTATCCCCTTTGTGTGGACAGATAAATTCCAAGAAGCCTTCCAACAAATAAAAGACTACCTATTGTCACTGCCAGTCCTTATGCCTCCCATTCATGGAAAACCTTTGATCTTATACATCTCTGCCACTACTTCAGCACTGGGGGCATTACTAGCATAGAACGACCAAGAAGAAAAGGAAACAGACATATATTATATTAGTTGAACATTGGTCAGGTATGAACTGAATTACACATCAATTGAACGCGCTTATCTAGCAGTTGTCTTTGCAGCTCAAAATCTAAGACACTATATTTTTAGCCATTAGAAACAGTTGGTAGCAAAGATTGACCCCCTCAAATATCTATTGATTCATGCAACATTGACAAGAAGTCTAGAAAAATGGATCATGATTCTGAGTGAATACGACATCCAATATGTAGAAAGAAAAGCAATCAAAGGACAACTGATTACAGACCAACTGGAAAACACACCTATGCAAAGTGGTCATCCCTTAGTGACAGATTTCCTAGATGATTCAATATTTCACATAGAACCTAAGGCACCTTGGGGGTTATACTTTGATGGATAACATACTAATCATGGCTCAAGGGCAGGAATACTATTCATCACTCCTCAAGGACATTCCATTCCTAAGTCTTTCTGCATAGCTTTCCCATGCACAAATAATGTGGCAGAATATGAGGCACTTGTTATAGGGCTTAGAATGGCAATAAAATGGAAAATTAGAAGACTTCATGTCTATGGGGATTCTCAGCTGGTCATCAATCAGGTTAATGATAACTACAACACAAAACATGAGAAACTAATGCCCTACAAAGGAATGATTGACAATTTTTAGACATATTTTCACATGGTGAATTTTGAGCAAGTTCCAAGAGCACAGAACAAGGAAACGGATGCAATGGCTATGATCTACTCTCTCCTCGACATTCCAAGCAACATGCCTCAGCTAGAGTTCTTGGTAGAACAACTGTTGGTCCCCACCTATGATGTTCCTGAATTAGAGATGGTCTACAAGCTTGTTGGTCCCGATTCTCCTTGGTACCATGACATTCATGACTACCTTAAGTCCCAAACTCTTCCCCCTAATTTTTCCGATAACCAAAATAATTCCTTTATCTGAAAAGCCGCAAGATATGCCATCATCAGCACACCCTTTACTGCTGTAGCTTTGATAACACCCACCTTAGATGTCTTGACACCAATGAAGCACACACAACCTTACGCGAAGTACATGAGGGTATGTACGGGTCTCATTTGAGTGGTCCTACTCTAGCCAAGAAGATAACGAGACTTGGGTACTATTGGCCGACCATTGAGAAAGATGCACTAGAATATGTCAGGACTTGTTGCCAATGCTAGATTCATAGTGATTTGATTCACACTCTAGTGCAAGAACTTTGGAAAATCACTTATCCTTGGCCCTTCGCACAATGGGAACTCGACCTTGTGGGAAAGATCCATCCTACCTCATCTAATGGCCATAAATTCATCATAACTGCCACTGAGTATTTTACAATGTGGATCAAAGCCATCCCCCTGACGTACATAACCAACAAACAAATCTCCAAATTCATTCTTAACTACATCATTTTCTAATATGGCCTTCCACAATCCATCATCATTGACAATGGACATTTGTTTAAGAACCAAGACATTCGTGAGTTATGTGAGCGATTTCACATCCAACATCATTTTTCCTCTTTGTGTTACCAGCAGGGCAACGATCAGGTCGAGGCGTCAAATAAAACCATTGTTAAAATCCTAAAAAATACTATCAATGACACTGGCCATGAATAGCATATTCAACTCAACCCTGCTCTATGGGCTTACCATACCAACATTTGTACACCCACAAGAGCCACTCCATTCACCCTAGTCTTTGGAGTTGAGGCCATCTTTCCCATTGAGGTTGAAATTCCTTCCTTATGAGTCTCCCTAAAGGGTCTAATTGATGATGAAGAGTACAAACAGTCATGCCTACACGAGCTAGAGATGCTAGAGGAAAGAAGGCATAATTTCCTTAACCATCTATACGAGTATCAACACTGTCTTTGTTGCAGTTACAACAAGAAAGCCATGGTCAGGATGTTCAACATTGGTGAAATAGTCCTCATGCAAAACCCTAAGAATCAAACTGATAAAGTAAAGCCAGGCAAGTTTGAACCAAACTGGTTGGGTCCTTACGTCATCATATCCTCTTTTGGTTCTAGAGTGTATTAGTTGGCTACTCTAGATGGTGAACAATTGATGGAGCCTATCAATAGTTTACATCTTCGAAAGTTCTATGCATAGCATCAGAAAGTCAAGCCAAAAACCTTAAAATATATTAAAAAAAAGAGTAAAGAGAAATCCCTTCGTCCAATGGTGAAAACCTGGCAAATAGGTGCTTTGGATAAGTACCATGGTGAAAACCTAGCAAACAGGCACCATGCATAATCAATCATTGCTTTTCCATCTATTGTCAGTTTATCTATCTTCGCCAATGATGAGGTACATTTTTCATCACCACCGCGACACTTGGCATAACATCATACCCTGCCTCTCAAGGTTGACAAATGATTGACATCAAGTCCTGCATACTATCCATCTGGCATCACATGCATATCCCTTTCATGTCCTTTAAAATTGGCTAAGTCTTGGACCTGACTAGGGGGAAAAAAATTATCATGTGACTACAGTGGGTATCACACATGGTCTAGGCAATTGAAAAAGTCCTAAAAAAAGACAAAAATATCATAAAAAGTCCTAAAAAAAGGAAAAAACATCATAAAAAGTTCTAAAAAAAAGACAAAAACATCGCAAAAAGTCCTAAAAAAAAGAGAGAAAAACATCGCAAAAAATCCTAAAAAAGACAAAAAAAATTGCAAAATGTCCTAAAGAAAGACCAAAAAATTGAAAAGCGTCCTGAAGAAACCCCAATAAACATCAAATTATCTCAAGAACGCAAAACAAAGTCATTTCCCATTTAAATTTTGTCGTGTCAATCAATAAATCTTTGTCATTTGTTTGAACTACGTTGTCTCTACACATTCGCTACATAGGCAAGACTCAATTTTGAGTCCCCGATACATTAGGTCAGTCCTTTTAAGTGTGTCAAAATAAAATCATGATGCAATCTTTGGTCATCAAGACAAATTCATTGGTCGTGTCGAACTACGAGGTCTTTGAGTGTATGACATAGGCAAGGCCATTTGTCGATGAGCCCTTAAGGCTGCACTAGGTCAGTCCATTAGGGTTCATGACATTACACTGGCACACACGTAAAAAAAAGAAGTCTTCAATTCAAACAAGTCATCTCAAAATAAGCCAATTACTACAACCAAATTTTGGCAACCATTTATTCAATGTGACAATTACATTAGCATGTCAATATCGATATATAGTCGACACAAGTCAATTCAGTCAACTTCAATCAAATTTGGTCAAAACAAGTTACATTATCATAACCATTCAAACTATCAACTCTTGGTTATCTTTCAAATGTGTCATTTTGAAGAATAGCCTCTATCATTTATGCCTTAGCATGTGTCCTTCCAAGGCATCGTCATTGTCATCCGACATTTTTGAGGGATCCTCTTGACATTTAAGGATCACTCCTCTCAACATCAATATTCTTCAAATGTGTCCTTTTGAAGAACAATCTCTCTCATTCATGCCTTAGGATGTGTCCTTCCTAGGCGTCATCATTGTCATCTAACATTTTGAGAGATCCTCTTGACATTTAAGGATCATTCCTCTCGACATCAGCATTCTTAAGATGTATCCTTCTGAAGACCAACCTCTGTCATTTATGCCTTAGGATGTGTCCTTCCTAGGCATCGTCATTGTCATTTTGCATTTTGAGGGATCCTCTTAACATTCAAGGATCAATCCTCTCGACATCGACATCATTCAGGATGTGTCCTTCCTGAATTTGAAAATCTTCGGCATTTCATCATCTTGGCATCATCAAAACATGACACCTTGGAATCTCGACATCGTCAAACCTGACATCTTGACATCAAAACACTCAAAATTCAAACACACTTGGTAAACACTTAGCACTTGTCTTTGGCTTTTTCATCATGTTACTAGTTTTTCAGCGAGGTCCTGAAAACGAGAATTAGAAAAGAAATGATGTGATCATGATTGTCTTATCTTGTCTTTGGATTTTTCATCATGTTACTAGTTTTTTGACAATGTCTTGGCAACAAGATTTAGAAAAGCAGCGATGTATCATGATGATTGTCTTCTCTTGTCTTTTTGGACTGTCATGTTACTAGTTTTGTGACGATATCCTGTCAACAGGATTTAGAAAAGCAGCGACGTATCGTGACGATTGTCTTGTTTTGTCTTTTTCAGGTAGTCATGTTGCTAGTTCCTCAAGGATGTCTTGGCAACAAGATTTAGAGGAGCAACAGTGTTTCATGACTTGTCTTTATTGTCTTTATTTGTCTTTTTATGCTTGTGGCTAGTTATGAAAAAAAGACTGGGGCAACTACGCCCTTAGTCTGAGTTGTGATCATCCTTGTCTGTGACTGCTTGTCTTATGTGATGGTACAACCTTGCACACCTTGATCTATGTCATATCATGGTGTTTGTTGGCCATTACAATAATCTGCCCAATTATGATTAAGAGCAATGAATATTAAAGTCTTATGGTAAAATTTTGAAGGATTTGATCTAGGAACTAACATGCATCACCTTCTATCTTTTCATATGCTCTCGCTCATCTCATATAGGCATTGCATCCATATCATCATCCATTTATTTTTCACTAACATTTCTTTGTCTCTTCATATTATAGTCTTCTCATCAATTTTGAGAGCACCCCCATGTTCTTGAAACCCATCTGTCCTCTCGAGGGGGCATACTGCTACCCTCCTTGTCATTCTTCCTCACCTTATTTTGCACTGGGTCATATTTTTGACTTATTTTCTTTGTCACAATGTGACATGCTACATTATGGCAAAGAGGGGAAAAATGTAGACACTTAAAAATGACCTAGGCTTGCAAGCTCTATTTTTCATCTTTCATCCTAGCATAATTATGACATTTAATTATGTCCTTGGTCCACCTTCGACTATTAATTAAATAATTCATAATTAATTCATGTCCTTTTATTCTTCATGATTATTAAATAAATATTTTTTATTTATTTATTCAATACATCACTAATCGTTTATTATCTTCTTACAATTAAATAAATTTCTTAATTTATTTAATTACCTTTATTCATTTATGTCTTCCTAATTATTAAATAAATGAATTTTTATTATTTATTTAATATGTCACTAATTCTCATAATTAAATGAATTTATTAATTTATTTAATTATCGGTCATAATCCTCTAAATTAAATAATTATCTTTAATTATTTAATTACCTAATTTAACATTTCTCTCATTTTAAATGGATTCACATTATTAAGTTTCACTTATTTTAGTAAATAATCTGAAAATCAATTATTTATTGTCACGCAAATCCATATTTTTGAATTAATTTAATTCAAAATTGGTAATCTTCTTCCATAGATCAACTAATTGAGCAAATTCTTGATTTTCCAAATTTGCTTTTTATGTCCAGTCTTTATCTTCTTCTTCTTTTTTAATCTTCTTTTCTATCGAGTCTTTATCTTCTTGATTTTTCAAATCTTACAAATCAAGCAGTCTTTATCTTCTTGATTTTCAAAAATATTTATCTTTATGGATAATCTTTATCCTCTTGTCACATTTATTCTCAACCATCAATGCAATTTTCTCAAATTGCATCTTGGCCACTCATTTCAGTTTTTTCCCTAACCCTAATTATGGGTTGTCACATGCAATCTTGACCTCTGATTTTAGGCTCCTGTCAACTTTTAATCTTGTTCGTCCATCCAAAATTGCATTTTCTATAAAATGCCAATTTTTCTCACATTTTAGACTTACACTTCATAGGTTGATAATTTCTTGATATTGCATTTTGATATAATTTTTGAATCTTAACCAATCTTACATTCTTGTCATAGACTTTATTTTGGCATAGTTTAGGCATTAGTTCAATGTTTATCATTTGCATGATAACATTATAGTTATTTTAAATCCTTCAAAATCTTGCTTAGGACTTTGTCATTGTCTTTGTCATTAAATTGCTTGTACATTGAATCTGAGGGAAACACATCTTTCCAACAAGTTAGAAGGTGTAATGGAGATCAGCCATGGAGATTGAAGACACTTGGTGAGCTTGTTCTGTTTTGTGTTTTTCATTTATTTTTATAACCACCATAACCTCCTCTTCTATAAGAGATTCCATCACCTCTCTTGTATGAATTATCATTCTTACTAACATCCTTATCCTTATTCTAATCTGGAAATGATCCTCTTCCTCCTCTAGTAAAATTTCTTCCTCTTTGAAATCTTCCACCTCTTCCTCTCTATCTTTGTTCATGTCTTTTATTCAACTTCTCCTTTGCTTTTAGGGCACACTGATATGCCTCTTCCACACTCTACAACTTGATCAAATAGATTTCATCCTATATAGATGACCTCAAACCATTCACATATCTGGCTACTTGCTCAATCTCATCCTTTGAATGTCCAAATCTGATATTCAATTTATAGAATTCCTCGGTATACTCTGTCACACTTGATTCTTTCAGCTTCAAATTTTGCTTCTTGAACAAACTAATCTGATAATCTACAGGAATAAAAAATTTCTTCAACTTTTTCACCATCTGATCCCATGACTATATATTTTATTTTCCTCTTCTTTTCCTATGTCTACAAATTTTCCCACCAAAGGAATGCATGTCCTCTCAACTTTGTACAAGAAAACTTCACCTTCTTATCTTTAGTGGTACCTTCAAATTCAAAATAATTTTCCATCTCTGTTATCCAATCTAACAATACATTTGAATCTAACATACCATTATAATCTGGTGGATTGAAATGTGGTCTTGTATTCACTTTATTATCTTATGAACCTCTCTTCTCCTTGATCTAGGCCAAGTTTCTTATCTCTTCCTCTTTCTTCCTGTACTTTTACTGCATCACTCACATCATCAACTAGCCGAACTATCCTTTGGGTCTTTTCAACTGCATCTAATCTGACAGTGATTCCTCTTAACATCTCCATCATAGTTGGGTATGCATTTCCACGCACTCCATTTCCTCTACCATTTATTCTTCCCGCCATCTTTGCACAAGTCCTTTGCAACTGCAAGTCAGATCCTCAATCTTCCACCCCACAACAAATCTTCAACAAGACTCCACAAATTTTGACAACCTTGTATGGATCGAATCTCACTCTGATACCAATCTAGTGCAACCACGGTATGAGAGTCCTCAAAGAGAATAATTTGAACCTTGCAACAAGAGTAACACAACAAAAGAAAAATAGAATATGGAGGAAAATTTAGATGCAAATATTCTCATTAACAAAAATCTTGGTTACATTCAACCAGAAACATCCGAGCTTACAAATTCGGCTCACAGGCCTGATAAAACATGATAAAAATACAACATTCTAACATGCTCATATATGCGAGTTGAATATTACAATCGAATCTATGTTATTTTATTCAATCAACTACTGCCATTCTACTGATCGATTACAAGCTTTATATCCTATCCACAACTCTAGAAACATTTGTGTCAACCAAAGATCATCACATTATCCAAGGAAAGAAAATGTAATGTGTGCATGAATAGGTTAGCCTCAAATTTGAATTACTCTTCATTAGGTGCATAAGATAAAGTGTGGACCTATAATGAAGGTTGGGGAACCTCCAAAAAAAAATTAAAATCACACCCTTAAGATCCACAAGTCACAAGGACGATCCACAATGATTGAACTGGCCAAAAGGTTTGAAATTATTCTAGTGTCAGTTCAAGAAACTACCATGAGATTCTAGAAGTGGTAACTTGCCAAAAAAATATTTGATCACGCTTAAATATTGGAACAAGGAAAATGAACATGTCGACGATGTACACAAACATCGACAGGGTCAAGCGATCAAAGATGATGAATCCACCAACATGAACTGAGAAAGAATAGAACAAGAACAAAATCTGAAAGAAAATATTTTTGGTTGATGCAAGATTGCCAAGAACCAAGGATGCTCCTACATCAAAAATGTTCATTTGTGAGAAACATAGAGATATTATATTGCATTTTAATTTATGACAAAAGGTTCATACTAATTTACTAATCTTAGATTAGGTGGGTGACCTCCAGGGAGATCCATGAATCAAAAGTTCCTAAACTTTGAAGTGCTTCAGTAATATTATGTGTACTTGGACAATTGAAAACCTATTTTATTCTCCTAGCAAGATATTTTATTTTCCATTATAATTCTAGACCAAACAACATTTTTGGGGATGACCTTTTACACCAATCTTAATTTGTATGATGTTCACAAACCTATTGTCAAGCATTAAATTCCTTTTGTAGATAGGAAATATAAAGGCTTCATTTAAGAAAAGATAAGTAGTCTTTTTTTTAGGGTAATCCACATGCAAAAAGTAAAAAGCACATAAAAATAATTGTATAGTAGAAAATTAGATTCAATCAGTTTTTGATAAGGAAAAACAGGTTGAAGGGGCCCCGAAACCATTTACAATGACACCAAGATGCAAGAGAAATTAAACCACTAAGCTGAGCAGCCCAAAAAACCAAAAAGCTAACATAAGATGGAACATTAGCAACCCGTCGGGAAACCCAAAAGAAAAAAACATCAACAAACCTGTTGAACCAAAAAAGGAAGCACCAGCTACAAAAAATTATCTAAAACATTAGTCAAGGCCATGTTCTCCTTGATGACCTCCTCATGCATACTGATAACATCCTTCATCTCCTCCTCAACAACAACAACCCTATTTTTCATCTTGCTCCTTGTCCTAAGGCACAAACCAACCTGCATGTCCTTCTCCAGCATAGGATTAGAAGCTTTCTCTTTCTCCACCAGGTAAGAGCCACTAATATCTTCAATCCTTTCCTCCATATTACCCAAGTCAAGCAATTTTCTAGTCCAATTCAGCGCTTTCTCATTCATAATAAAAAGACCCATAGTAGTGGTCTTCAAAGATTTATTGCTAATATTGACCACCGTTTTCAAGTCCTTTGACATCTTTCCCATTTTATCCTCCAGACTTGTCACTATGTCCTCTAACATTTTATTAACAATAAATTCCAAAGAGGAAATTCTTTCCTCATCAGGAACCCCCAAACGATTAGCATCAACCAATAGCTTATCAAGCTTAATATGCATTGATTTCACTTTTCCTTTTATTTCCCACTCCTTTCGATTATCTCTTAGCATAGCAACACAAACATGCTACCAATTTTTCATCTGAAGATTGAGCTCCTTAACCTTAGAAAATAACCACTTAACTAGGGAAAGCAAGTTTCTCGTCCCATCTTCATCCATTCTTCAAAATATATTCATGTCAATTTCATCCCAGTTAACCAGAGGTTGACCCTTCTACTCCAAGTCAATAGGGGCATCTGAACAATCCTATTTTGTTCATCCTCTTCTTTGGCTGGGGAATCCTCAACCTCCACAACATCCACCTTTATCCTCTCCTTATCTAGAAGATTCTCCAAATCAGCTAACACCTCCAGACATTCCTTCTTCACTTCCTTCTCCATAGCAGAAAAATCCTAAGAACAATTAACCACATCAATCCCCTGCATATCCACGGGGCTAGTCTCATTAGGTTTCACTTCCATCTTAGAGTTACCCATATCAGCAAGGCCACTCAACTGACCAACCAAATTAACTAGCACATTAAGTCCTTGCACTGGGGATCTCTCTAGCAGACCACCCTTACCAAGAACAGTGTTCCCCAATGAAGCATTCTAAACACAATCAAAATTTGAAGGATCCACATCACCCACAAGATGACAACCATTCAAACCCTCTTTTCCTGAAGACACTTCGGGATTCACATTCAAACCAGGGGCAACCACCTTTGCACCTATCTCAATTTTCCTTTTGGCCAAAGCTTTAACTTTCTTCATTCCTTTGGTTTTCCCCTTTGAACATTTTCTAACAAAATTAGCCATAGTCTCCCGCAACTCCACATCAATCTCATAGCCCTTACCCAATTCTTCTGATTCCTCATCCCTTTCCTCAGAGCCTCCTTCATCAACAGACATATCCTCATATTCTGACTCTTCCTCCTCCGAACTACCAACCCATTCACCGGTAGAGTCCCTTATTTCATACCCATAATTTTTAATTCCCTTCTTACCATGATTTTTAAGGGAGGCCAAGATCAACTTTAGCTTGATATGAGAAAAAATAAAACACATAAGCCCTTGATGAAGAACCTCCTTCTTAGGGTTCTTTTTGTGGTCTTCAATACTCTTCTCCATAGAATGTAACAGGTAAAAATGAAACGAGACCAAAACATTATTTCTAAAAGATTTAAGAGCATAAAATGGTGAGTGTAAACCATAGAGAGTTTACCTTCAAGGGTGAAGTAGTGCATAATGGCCAACACGAGGTCCCTCCAAAGCGGCTTCAGGGACTTCCTAACATAACCTCCACTTCCAATTTCCTTAATCTTCCTCCTCTCGTCATGTTTAAATAAATTTGCAAAATAATTCTTAGTCGCTCCCCTGTCTCTAAAAAAATTTCTCCAGCAACTGAAAGACCAGTTACCTTTGTAATAAAATCCTCATGAATTTGAAACTCAATGCCCTGGTAACACAGAGACCTCCCATTCCATCCTTTCATAAATAAATTCATTACATCATGGTTTGGGCCTTGAATTCTCTACATAAATTGAGTAACCCCCCCAATTCCAATTGCTCCCACACAATAGCACTTATCTGAAACTCTTCACAGGAACTCGACTCAATTCTGCAATGGTCACCACCCATAGTGATAGGAAACAAATGAAAAACCAAGAAGACCTGGAAGAAATGAAGAAGTAAAATGAACTAGACGCTACTCAAAATAATACAAAAAATACCCACAATACGTGTGGGCTTATCATTCCAAGTACAACCCTACCAAAACTTCCAGTCCATCCTTCTACGGAAACCAAGGAAAGAATAATGAAACTGAAAGAGCAAAGGGTTGACATGCAAAACCCAACTTAAAATCATAATGAAAAACCTTTCCCCGAGAACATCTTGCCTAGAAATAACCCAGCTGGTCATCATTAGAAATACACTTCAGATTAAGAGGTAGCGATTCAAAAGAATCCCACTCAGATCTCTCAGTCACTTCCACGTTGGAAACCCCATTAGCCATCATGTTCACTTCACAAAAAACATGTGTGATTTTGATCTCTTCAAAAGATTTAATAATAGATATCGAGTCATTAATAAAATTGGAAATTGACCATGAAGGAGGACATTTCATCATGAGACAATTAATCACATTAAGAGAGTCCCCTCTAGCCATAGTTTAGAAACACCTTGTTTCTTAGCCAAAACTAATCCATGATAAGTTATTATAGCCTCCGCATAAAAAAAAATTGTACAGTAGAAAATCATATTCAATCAGTTATATCTTGTTTCGTTGCACACTTATCTAAAAGACATAGGGTATTCACCATACATTTCCCTTGAAAAATAAAACATGTGCTTTCATTTATTTTTACCGTATATCTTAGAAGTGAAATTGTTGTTACATAATGATGCACTGAGAAAATAATATATACAAAAAAATGCAAAGAAAATATTTGAAATTTAACATGCAACCTACTGTGTTGTGCTAAAAGGAATCAAGATTAACTGGGACAAGATATAAAAATAAAAATTTGATGATTGTACTTAAAATTGAACAGGATATGAAAAGTGTAGACAATGATGGTGCTGAAATTGAAAACCCCTATTCTGATGACATTACTGTTTTATGTCAATAGAGATAAAGAGCACATACAATTTTATATACATAGAAAATGAAGATTTGAAACTAGTAAAACTGAAAATGTAAACACTGTAAGATTTTTCCTTAAACAATAATTCACATACTCACAAAAAAGGGTGAAGCATTTTTTATTCAAACTCACTTTTCTTTAATAGACATAACAGTAAAAGAATATTTACAAGTACAAGAATATATACATTGTTTCATAGAAAATAAGGAATTTTTCATAGAATATATCTTTAGAATGTAGGAACTTCCTCTATTGGATATTTGGAAATTCCTACACACAAGTTCTACTTTGAAGCGAAAAAAACCCTGAAGTGTTTCACACCGGCTCAAGGTACAATCATAAATTAATGCATGTTGTTGATTATTTTAGATGGAGATAGGAGAAAATGCAGATCATGAGTGTTCAACTAGAAAAATAATAAGATATGTACATGGACATGGACCTAAAATTGTTAAAGAAATAATTTAAACAAGCGATTGAACAAAGACAACCAAATTTATGATTTTATCTTTAGAATGTACAAAGTTTTTCTATCGAATATTAAAGATGTCAGGTTGGATCACAAATTGGATAAGCATATTTATGATTTTATCTTTAGAATGTAGGAACTTCCTCTATCGGATATTTGGAAATTCCTACATAAGCTATACTTCAGAGTGAAAACACCCAAAAGTGTTTTAGACTAGCTCAAGGTACAATCCAACCTGGTTATGACACTGATAGCAATCCAATTTTTTCTAAACCGTCCATACCCGAACATTGCATCACAATCTATTCTTCATGCACATAAAAATGCCACATATTAACCCCTTCTAAATAAAACTCAAAATACCATGAAACAATGAGTCTGCTATATTAGTAAGTAAGTAGGTAGTATATAGGGCATAGTTTTATTTTATACAAGGATGCTCATGAAAGGAATCTTCAAGTGACAGTGAGTGAGTTTTTTTAGATTGCAGTTGATGGTGCAATATCCAGTCTTAAAGGTAGTTAGAAAAGCACTAAATGTGCAAGAAAATCAATTTGTACACAACAAACTATTCACAATGTTATCTTGCATAATGCCTTAAGTTTGAAGACAAAAATCTCATTGTATCTTGATGAAAGTAGTGACCTTAATGGTCAATCACTGGAAACCATGATTTTGAAACATGATATTGTGCTTATGGAGGCAAAATTTTAAGGAACACGGTGAGTGGTGGTTTGGAACAATGGCAGGTATGAAGGACTTTTTGTATATGCATACTATGTAGCCTAGCTTACGACAGCGTTCTTAGAAGAGATTGAAGGTGGATTATGGAACTCAAGGGATACCATGATAAAGATTAAAGCAAAGAGTGAGGTCTATTTAAAAGCCACTATCATGAAGATATTAAAGATGTCAAATGAAAAACCCTAGTAGCTGGAGTAATGAACACAGTGCAAAAGAGGACAGTGTGCTAGGGAAGATTTAGGAGATCTCCACATCATCTAATCACAGGAAAATACATCATTTATTTATATTTTTAAATTAAAATAAATTATTCTAGACCCTATATAAGACACATTGATACTTCAAAGGCATCTAATTTATTTTTTAAAATTAAAAGAAGTCATTCTAAACCCTATATAGGATACATTGATACTTCAAAATCATCTAAAGGAATTTGAGATTATGCAAACATATTCCAAT